>JACEFZ010027867.1:287500-337500 GCA_014155875.1 Cepaea nemoralis
GATTTCACAACCACTATGGTAGACAATTGGGAATTTCACAGCCACTAAGGAAGACAATTTGGAGATTTCACAGTCACTAAGGAAGACAATTGGGGATTTCACAATCACTAAGGAAGGCAATTGGGGATTTCACAATCACTAAGGAAGACAATTCGTGATTTGACAGTCACTAGGGAAGACAATTGGGGTTTTTGAACGCATATGTTACAGACATTTTTTTTAACACCACGGGCCAAGAAGAAAGCAAAATGCTGAAATCCTACAAGATCTGAAGATGGAAAAAACGTGACCCATGAACAGCAAAATGTCTCCGAAATTGAAATACTTTGATCATATTAACCGTCTCAATGGCTTGGTGAGAACATTGTTGGAAGGCGTGGTTCCTGAACGAACGAACGACCGAAAGAATGAACGAACGTTCTATATTTTCAAAGAGCAACAAAATGGGCACCCAGGCCCGTCTTACATTCGGCCCTTCTAATCGCTCATCTGTCATTCATCAATTGTGCATGTTACATTCACATAGGAAAAAAGAACACTGTCAACTGGATTTTGTAAACATAAACAATGTATATTATCTTGTTATGAGACAGGCAGACACACGTACACCCGCACATTCATTAACACACACGCACTCATATATACCTGCATACATACTTACATCATTTGCACAAACTCTCACAGTTATGCATACACTCAATAACATACAAATTCACACTCCCTCGCATACAGTGCATGCATGCACACATATCCACACAAACTTATACACATACATACACTAACATACATACATGAACATACACACATACGCATATACACACACACTTACATACACACGCACATGCACACATATCGCGCACATACACACACAAACACACACACATGCACACACAACACACACACACACACACACACACACACACACACACACACAAACATACATACGCCAAGTGACTGAAAGTATAGTCAGTGGTCGACATCATGAAGAAGGTCACAGTACATTGCACGCACCTCGGGCATGAGGGTGCACGACGCAGGAGAACTGGCCAGAGATCCACAGTTTTCAACGCGCCGGGGTGAGGGCGACGTCCTGCAGGGAAGAACTCTATTGAAGATAATGAAACACTCAAAGTATGATTGTGCCCCGTGTCAATACACACGTTACACTCGTGTCCTCTTTACACACAAACAACAGTTCATGATAACTTACATATAAAAAGTACTAAACAATGTCACAAATAAGCTAATGACCATGACATTGTGTCCCATTGTCCCACTAGAGACCCACACTGGACGCAATTATGAAGTGGGTTGACATGGACACCCTGACTCTGCTGTTTGGAATGATGATTATTGTTGGGATCTTTGCGGAGACGAGCTTCTTCGATTTCTCAGCGCTTGTGGTGAGTCTGTCAGTGTGTGTTTATTATCTTGGCATATACTCTTTCTGTGTTTTATAGATCTGGTTACTTGCATCGGTCAAGATTTGGCGGGCACATTATTAGGTGAAATCAAGAGAAAAACTTAGTGCCAACTGGTAAGATCGATGGAGAAAGAGTAAAAGGAAGATAGAGAGATAAAATGTTGGTCTTCTCCCTGGATGGCGTGACCACAAGGTATGATCGAGACAAGAACACTGAGTTGATCCACGACTCTGGTGATCGTGTGAGATGGCAAAATGTGACCGTCCACGCTTAACGGCATGGTACAAGATGATGATAACCGGAATCAGCACAAGTATTTGACATACTTTGGTCACGTCACGAGGAAGGGAAAATTGGAGTACATCGTGACAACAGGAATGTTGCAGGGGGAGAAAGGCAGACGGAGACCAGGAGAACAGATGTTGGACAGTTTAACAGCATGACATGGAAGAACATTGGTATCAGAAACGAATGGCAGTACTAGGGACAGAAGCTGTGGACAGATATGATCACCAACGCCACACGGCATGGACTATAAGAAGATTGGCAGTACACGAGACAGAAGGCTGTGGACAGACATGATCACCAACGCCACACGGCATGGACTATAAGAAGATTGGCAGTACAAGAGACAGAAGACTGTGGACAGACATGATCACCAACGCCACACCATACGGACTATAAGAAGATTGGCAGCACACGAGACAGAAAGCTGTGGACAGACATGATCACCAACGCCACACAGCATGGACTATAAGAAGATTGGCAGTTCACCATACAGAAGGCTGTGGACAGACATGATCACCAACGCCACACGGCATGGACTATAAGAAGATTGGCAGCACACGAGACAGAAGACTGTGGCCAGACATGATCACCAACACCACACGGCATGGACTATAAGAAGATTGACAGTACACCATACAGAAGGCTGTGGACAGACATGATCACCAACGCCACACGGCATGGACTATAAGAAGATTGACAGTACATGAGACAAAAGCTGTAACAGACATGATCACCAACGCCATACGGCATAACCTACTGCTACTGGCACCTGGTCAGCTTAACAGACGATAGTTTGTGACATTGTGCTTCAAGAAAGGCATACTTACAACCCATGTCGGCGACCATGGATGGAGATATATCTCTCCACAGCACAAAGTCTGGATTGACTTGTAGAGACCAGGTGTTGCCAATGCAGCACAATCCCTCTCTCCCTCTCTCGGCCTGCCTAGTTTACTACAGAGGAAATGTAACACCAATACACCTGGAACAAGACCAGCTTCAGAAGCTGCCAGATCAGCAAAACAATGCTCCAACTTTCACCTGTCGGAGCTTCTTGTCCAAGGTCTAATCTGCCCTGCTTTTACACTTAGTCTGTGTGTTGCATTTTCTCGCACTAGAATGAGGCTTGTACTCGCCCAATCGCGCCCCTGAGCCCGAAGCCGTTGCTGCAATGTGGGGTGTCGGATTTGGTGAGCGCGCTAACAGAAAGAGATCCACGGAGGGATCAGCCGCGAAGGAGTGGCTGGCCGAGTGGCTAGAACGCCGGACTCTCCTTCGGGAGACCTGGGTTCGATCCCTCGGTAAGGTGTGTGGGATGTTTTTCTGTCGGGGGCACACACACAATTCCTAACCCGCATAGTTCGCGGCGACCGCACTAGCCAGGCGGTCTTAATTCCTCAGGCTCAAAGACCCCTCTGCCATACACCGCAAGGTACTATATTGGTAGTAAATGACAGTTTTTGACAGCTAAGAGAAAGCAAGTAGTACCGCCCACTGTTATACGGTAGCTCAGCCATATCTGATTAAAACCTTATTCATAATATGGACTATAAGATGCTTTATTTATCATTAGTTCATGTATAGCTGGTTTTAATCAATGCTTTGTCTGAAAACTGTTTCTCGCTGGTTTTGTCATCTCTTCATGCCACTAGACATATTTGTTCACTTGTCATTTGTGACAAAAAAGAATGATGACTTATCAACTATCAATATTACCTCAACATCTTCGCATCAATAGTGACGTCAGGCGACAGGTGATCGTCAACATACTTCTACCAACATTCTACTACCATATTGGTATATGTTCAGTCGTTTAGTTTTAGTCATTTAGTCGATGGATCAACATCACGGCACACGGTTTAACCCATAAGTGCTCCGTTTTCCTCCTAACTCAAACCTGAGTCTGGAGAAACTCAGCTCAATGCACGAACTCCGTTGCATCGGCGAGGATCCTGAAATACTTTATATGGTATATAATACTTTATTGGTATATGTTCAGTACAGGACGACAATTTATCGAATCGAGTATTTTTTTCCACATGTCTTTGAGTGAATCCACGTTAAAAGACATAACACTCTTGTAAAAACAATAACAGCTATGCAAGTGGAAAGATGGAAGTGATGGAAGAACAGCAATCTGACAGAATGTACAATTAAGGAGAGAGAACGAACAAACGAACAATCTTTATTTTCAAAGGGTTAAGAATTGGGCACGCAGGCCCGTCCGATATTCTGCCCTTCTTCTCTAATTCGTCTCATGCATTATTTCATTCAACATCACTTATGAAGCTAATCTTAGACAACCAAAGAACTATAAGCATTAATACGCACGAAAAATAATCAATAATACATGACTCACTGAGACAATGTTTAACATGGTCATCAGACAGTATTCGAGATTCATTGTAGCCACCACTTCATAGTAGAGACGGCGCAGTGACTGATCAATTTACTGAACTCAAGAAATGCATCTATTTCTTGTCCATAGGCCTACAAGTTAGCCAAAGGTAAAGTCTGGCCCTTGGTCACTCTGCTGTGTGTGTTCAGTGCTGTTGTCTCCGCCTTCCTGGACAATGTGACCACGATCCTTCTAGTCGTTCCAGTCACCATCAGGTATGCATCATGCATTATTACTATCATCATCATCATCATCATCATCATCATCATGCATCATCATCACCATCATCATCATCATCATCATCATCATCATCAGGTGTGATTTACAGAAGAAAACTGGGCTTTTGTGCTCAAATGTTACAGAAAGTTTTTATAATATCGTGGACCAAGACGAAGAAACAACAGTATCATGTCACGAAAACTGGAATACTTTGGTCATATTTAAGGTCACGGTGGCTGGGGGAGGATAGTGATGGCAGGCGTGGTTCCTGGTAGAAGAGGCTGCGGTCGACCAGCGCGAAGATGGACACAGGGCATGGCAGGTAGCTTGGGCATGGGGTGTACGAGGCAAGAGTCATGGTCAGGGATTGAGAGGCTTTTCGGTGCGCCGTGAGGAGGGTGGCGTCTGTCAAGGACTTACTTCATGCTGGTTATGATTTTGGGCAGGAGGAGGGAGGGGCTGGAATGCTAGTGGCAACGTCAAATATTGTTCCTGATATCAGCATTGTACACAATACTAGGAGAGGGGCAAACAACGTTCTTTGGTCATATAATGGTGAGCAGCGGTGCTGGAAAGCGTCGTGGCGATTGAAGGAATCGTTGAGGGAAAGGGCGGAGGCAGACCGAGAGAAATGATGATGGGTGGACTGAGAGGAATCTCAGTAACAGGGCTGATCCGGAACACCAAAGAACGAGAACTGTGGTGAGACATGCACGCCTATACCAGTTGGCAGGGCAAATGATGAAAGCACATTGTGCACTCACATATAGATGCTCTATTTTTTAGAAGTATATGCACATTTATACACAAGATAGTCATTGTGATAGGCATTGACGAAGCTGTCACCTCTTTCTACATTCTTCCTTCATCATATATCCACTTTAACTGTGCATTTCGCCAACCATAAAAACAACCATTTTCTCACCAGCCTGATATTAATGATGATGAGACTCATACCCTTTATTATCATCGCCACCATTATCATATCGTAATCATTAGAACTGCCACTATTATCATATCGTAATCATTAGAACTGCCACCATTATTATATCGTAATTATTATCAAGGTTACTATCATCTTCTCCCTTAAAGCACTGTCACAAATATGGTGGCATCATTGCAACTGAAAGAATGCAGAAAGTGTTTTTATCCAAAGCTACAAGGTTACACTAAACAAATACAGATACTACACAATCAGGGCGACACATCTTGCCTTGGAGCTCCAACTGAATCTCCCCACATCCCTAAGCTTAAAGCCGAGTGTAGATTGATAAAGAAGACGGCATCCACACAGGGTTAAACAATCATAAACTATACTAACATCCCAATTGTATATTCGTGAAATTATCAACGTATCTCTATGTGGCTTTCTTGCAGACTCTGTGAGGTGCTGAACCTGGAGCCGCAGAGAATCCTGATCGCCGAGGTTCTGTTCTCCAACATTGGGGGTACAGCTACAGCCATCGGCGACCCACCCAACGTCATCATCGTTGGTGCTCTCGGCTACCGGGTACTAGCTTGGCTATGTGATAAAGGAATCTTTGCTTTTCTAGTTAACAAATACAGTCACCAACTTCATTAAAGAACAATAGATTAAATGGCTTGGCCACCTGACAAGAATGCTCTGGTACCATCTGCCACAAAGAGCCACACTGAAGAAATAAAATGGATACAGAGTTAGGGGAAGACAACGTAAAAGATAGAGTGATGGTGTAGCAGGGCGGGGGTGGGATCCTCTGAACCTACTGTTACTCTTGGGTTCTGGTGTAATGTAACTCATTTCCACTTTGACTTTAGTCGCCCAACCTGAAATAATGCACGATAAGACTGTATACTCTTTTAAGATAATCTACCTCTGACACATCTAAAGAAATGACCCAACTCTTCGTCCATGAAGACACTTGTTTTTATTATAGATAATTAACACACACACACACACACACACACCCACCCACCCACACACACACACACACACACACACACACACACACACACACCTCCCACTGGAGAAAGTGTCTCGAAAAAGGCAGATACATGTGGCAACTCTAGATTCATTGACTAAAGTAAGTGTGCTTTTAGACAGGATGCCAGTCTTAAAATTTACAAGATGTGTCCCCAAGAAGTTTCCTGCTAGGGGTCGGTGATGTGGCAGAGCCATCACATTTTGTAGGCCGAGAGCAAGGAGGAATTGCTGGCCAACCCACTCTCACTTTGGCGAGCGATGAACCCAGGCGTTGAATCCGTGCCCTACCGTCCTCATGATATTACCAGAGCACTTCACTATTAACTTCGCATGCACCCCTGCCCTGAAGTCAGATTCATTCAGTCATATTCACTCAGTCATATTGACTTCAGGGTATCACATTGACATAATTCACTACTGACTTTTGTTAACTTTCAGGGCATCACATTGACAGAATTCACCATTGACTTTTGTTAACTTTCAGGGCATCACATTGACAGAATTCACCATTGACTTTTGTTAACTTTCAGGGTATCACATTGACATAATTCACCACTGACTTTTGTTAACTTTCAGGGTATCACATTGACAGAATTCACCATTGACTTTTGTTAACTTTCAGGGTATCACATTGACATAATTCACCACTGACTTTTGTTAACTTTCAGGGCATCACATTTACAGAATTCACCATTGACTTTTGTTAACTTTCAGGGCATCACATTGACAGAATTCACCATTGACTTTTGTTAACTTTTAGGGTATCACATTGACATAATTCACCACTGACTTTTGTTAACTTTCAGGGCATCACATTTACAGAATTCACCATTGACTTTTGTTAACTTTCAGGGCATCACATTTACATAATTCACCATTGACTTTTGTTAACTTTCAGGGCATCACATTTACAGAATTCACCATTGACTTTTGTTAACTTTCAGGGCATCACATTTACAGAATTCACCATTGACTTTTGTTAACTTTCAGGGCATCACATTTACAGAGTTCACCTTCCACGCATTTCCTGGCATTATTTTTGTGGCGTTTGCTGGCTATGGATTTATGCGGCTCTACTACAGAAACATGGATGCCCTCAAGAACAAGGACCCGGCGGACATTGCGGGTAATCGGGTGTTTGATGTTGGTAACATCAGGATAATTGAGTTAATGGGATGTTTGAAGTTTTTAACAGTTAGGTAGATTGAGGTAATAGGATATTTGATGGCAACACTGAGATAATGCATGTAATTAGATATTTGATGTTGTCAACACTGAGAGAATGCATATAATTAGATATTTGATGTTGTCAACAATGAGAGAGGTAATGAGATATTTGATGTTGTCAACACTGAGACAATTCATGTAATGAGATATTTGATGCTGTCAACACTGAGAGAATGCATGTAATGAGATATTTGACTATGTCAACACTGGGAGAATGATTGTAATGAGATATTTGATGATGCCAACACTGAGAGAATGCATGTAATGAGATATTTGATGATGCCAACACAGAAAGAATGCATGTATTGCGATGTTTGATGTTGTAAACACTGAGAGAGGTAAAGCGATGTTTGATGTTGTTAACACAGAGTACATCACAATTATTCAAGCTATTCAGGCACATTCATCTATGCACCGAGGCATTCAGACGCAAAAAGCAACGAGCGAGCTGATAGTATGGCCAAGGAAGGGCAATGGATGAGTCAGACTTCACCATTGCCGTAATCGATGCAGGACAAACAGATGACTTCAAGGACGTTTGGGAATCTGCTTCCCTGTTAAGAGTGAGGGATATGGGAGTGAAGCGAGATCCGCATTCATGAACTTTAACTCAAGGACACAAAATTGATGGTTAAAAAAACATATAACTGGTGCGATTAATCCATATACACTGGCGGAGATGTTCAGGAGGAGATCAAAACACCTGTGGACCTGTATGGAGTACCAAGATGATGGTCTTCACTAATCACAATCATTTGAAAATGCACGAGGCATCATAACTGGCAAGGAATCTAGAAGTTCTTCAAGTACTAGCTACCTAATGATTCTGGTCTTCAAGTCTTGCAGCCATGTCCCGTCTGTGTGGCCTGACGTGGAAGTGACGTCTCGCAGCCATCTAACGTCTGTTCTGTATTCTCCCTCCAGAAATGAAGCACGAGTACGCCATGTGGATCAGGGCAGCGAGCAGGATTCAAGTGGTGACCAGAGAGGAGACTCTCATGAAAGCTTTGTTTATGCAGAAAGCTGTCGAGACAGAGCACTCCCTACATAAAACTCTACACCGGAGACGGTAACTGTTTCTGTATGTGTGTGTGTGTGTGTACGTGTGTGTATCTATGTCTATACTGTGTGTGTGTATGTGTGTTGTGTACGTGTGAGTATATGATATTTGTGGGTTCAAGTGGATAGGAGATCTGCCTAGTGATACGGGGTGGTAGGATATGTAGTCAGCACGCGTCGAATCAGCGAGGCACTGTCCTCATTTAGAGACAGCTTGCGCGAAATCTGCTGAGTTGTATTTGTCATATTGTCTAGTGAGACCTGTGAAATCTACTATTTACGTTACTTATATGAGCGCAAATCAGTACCTGTGACTTCATTTCTCTTTCTCATGCTACCCGTGTTTGGCTTCTATCCCCAGGAGGGAGGAGAGTCAAGATTTAAGAGAAACCATCAGGAAGCTAGAGACCCAGGTAAGTGTATACTCATGTAGTAGCAAGTCACTCAGGTGAGTGCACTGGCAAATCCTTGCATGATGTGTGTCTCATTCAGTTGTTGCATTAACCTGTTATGCCCATGATGTTCCTTGAAGTACTTTTGTTCTGTATAGTTCTGATGTAAACGTCTTTAGATGCAATATTTATTAATTTCAAATAACAAGTGTAGCGGTGAGAACGCGATAAAGTAACATCTGGTTGTTACTGAAGAAGTTAAAGTCGTTGTCATTCTATACCAGTAGTGATATTGATATCTGGTTGTTATAGTAATTTAAAAGGGCTTAATGGACAAAAGGAAGTAATTTATTGCAACGAGTTTGATCCCCTATAGCTCGGTCTCTTTCCGTCGACAGCGTCGCATAAAGCACGAACTCCGTGGCTCTGGCTACGACTACCAGGAGTCTCCGAGAAAAACAAACACAAGAGATTTGATTAATCAACACAAAACTGATACGATCAATCTATAAAAGGAAATGTGATGGAAGAGATCGGAGTACATATCGACCTGTCTGTAGTGTGATAATGATATTCCTTACTAATCACGAATTTGTTTGATGTGATGATAATGTAATGTGATAACATTTGCCCGCACTTGTCTGACATGTTTGATGTGATGATAATGTAATGTGATAACATTTGCCTAGTGTGTTTGATGTGATGATAATTTAAGGTGATAACATTTGTCTGGCATGTTTGATGTGATGATACTGTAATTTTATAACATATGCCTGCACTTGTCTGGTATGCTTGATGTGATGATAATGTAATGTGATAACATTTGCCTGGTGTATTTGCTGTGATGATAATGTAATGTGATAACATTTGCCTGGTATGTTTGATGTGATGATAATGTAATGTGATAACATTTGCCTGGTATGGTTGATGCGATGATAATGTAATGTGATAACATTTGTCTGGTATGGTTGATGTGATGATAATGTAATGTGATAACATTTGCCTGGTATGTTTGATGTGATGATAATGTAATGTGATAACAAATTTCCTGGACTTTTCCGGTATGTTTCAGTACTGTATCAAAGACTACGCGCTACTGACCAAGTGCATGCTGGTAGTGTTCGTGGTGATTCTCTTTCTGTTCATGTACTCCTTTGTCACATCCATTTACCTCGATATAGGTGAGATACCAATCAAAATCTTTATTTTTATGTCTGTGCATATGCATTAAGTTAGCTAGCTAGTGTCCTTTTCCAGGGCGTTGCAATCAACCCCGGTTGTGATTTACTATTCGTAATTTACTAGGCAATTTTTGGCTTCCATAGTTTGCCATTGCGCTCTGAACGATTCTTAAGCAATGAAAATCAACGCAAATCGCCTGCGTCTGATTTTGAATCCTCGACTCGCTACGTCGGGGAATTGTAAGACTGCTTTCACTAACCTCAAAGCAGCAGACGTCGGCGCGTGTACATTACAAGCTGTGTTTCAACGCGTCTCCGTGACGAAGAGGTTGCAGACGTAATTTGTAATCCTGCATACCGTGTTCGAAACACAGCAGTAGGCGATTTGGCAGCAGACCGCGTTACGATGGTTTTTTAACGAAATATTATAGGTACCGGTCGTTCATAAAACAATGGCAAGCTACTGAACGTAAACTTGACCAGAAATCACGAACAGACAGAGAATTTTAAGGTTGACTGTTACGCCTTTTAAAGGAAATGCAATTAACTTAGGGTCACAAGCGATTTTGTTCCATTGGTAACTTCTTCAAGGATATTTATAAGTATCGAAATCGTCAGTGAACAATTAGTGACAACTGGCATTGCTGATAGGAAGAGAGCAAGAGGAAAGCAGAGAGATACATACCTGGACTACTGGGTCACATGGCATTATCTGGGCAAGAAAATAGACCTAATCAACAACACTGGCGATCGTCTATTCCAACATAAACAATATTATTATAGTTAGCGTATATTGTTTACTAAGTGTTGCACCAGAAAGATGTTCCTGGAGAAGAGATGTACGAAACGGACTGGTGCTCTTTGAGCGCAAACTGATCCAACAAACTGAGGATATGAGGCACAAGCACAAAATGCAGTCAGTTGCTGTGGGGCATGCCTCGGCTTACAGATGCGGAAACTGTGACAGGGATTGTCACTCTCGCATTGTACTGTACAGTCACGAGCGGTGCTGTACCTCCCCAGAGGGACAACTCGACAGGACTGAAAGAGGCCTACTACCATTTTTTTTTTTTTTTTGCAGCTGTACGTGTGTGTTTAAATTTTAATTGAAAACAAAATCCGTACCGTCATCTTTTAGTACCCAAAGAAACCATACGAGTCCTGGTTAATAATTCGTCGTCCTTCATAGTTTTCTTTTCCGTATCTTTCTCTCCGTGGCCATCGATTTTCCCTCGAGATTCTCTTAGAGTAAATCTTTCCTGCGGCTATAGTTTATCCTAGAGTTTCACTTAAACTAGAACACTCGCCGCCCACAATTCTTTTCAGCTTTTCCCTCAGATTAGAACATTCGGTGCCTATAGCTTGTCCTCATGTTAACCTTATACGTGAACTGTCGGTGTCCACGGTTTATCGCCGAGTTTCCCTTAGACTAGAACTCTTTATAAACACAGTTTATAGCCGAGATTCCGTTATACATAGTTTATCGCCGAGTTTTCTTTAGACTAGAACTCTTTATAAACACAGTTAATCGCCGAGTTTCCCTTAAACTATAACTCTTTATAAACACAGTTTATCGCCGAATTTACCTTAGACAAGAACTCTTTATAAACACAGTTTATCGCCGAGATTCCGTTAGACTAGACCTCTCTATAAACATATTTTATCGCCGAGTTTTCTTTGGACTAGAACTCTTTATAAACATAGTTTATCGCCGAGTTTCCCTTAGACTAGAACTCTTTATAAACACAGTTTATCGCCGAGATTCCGTTAGACTAGACCTCTCTATAAACATATTTTATCGCCGAGTTTTCTTTAGACTAGAACTCTTTATAAACATAGTTTATCGCCGAGTTTCCCTTAGACTAGAACTCTTTATAAACATAGTTTATTGCCGAGTTTCCCTTAGACTAGAACTCTTTATAAACATAATTTATCGCCGAGTTTCTCTTAGACTAGAACTCTTTAGCCAGCCTGTATGTGTTCATACCTAGGCATACATGATGTAGTTCTAAGTATTTGTATAAACATGTGAACATATTGACACTGTCAAAAATGCCCGCTATGAAACGCCTTTGATCTTGTCTCAATTTGGACCTCTCTAACCCACAGGCTGGATCGCTGTACTGGGAGCCATCTGGCTCTTGGTGCTGGCTGACATTGACGACTTTGAAGGCATCCTCCACAAGGTGGAGTGGGGCACGTTGCTCTTCTTTGCCGCGCTCTTCATTCTCATGGAGGTAATGTTTACATGTTGTTCATTTACTGGCTCCTCGTGATATTATGGCGGGAAACCACAGCTCTTATGAATATATCCATCTGATTTAATATTACAATTGAAGGGGATATGCTTAACCAAGTCAATCAATTAAAATATATAGAGGCGGTCATAACATCAGATGGTAGATGCGTAACAGAGATTAAGAGCAGGACAAAACAAGCAAACGCTGCATTTCACAAGCTGGAACGTATCGTATGTAATAACACACGCTCATGAAATGTCAGAAGTAGAGTACTGAAAAAGTGAATCTTCAAATGATAATAACAAATTAGGAAGAGCATGAGGGTAACAGATATGTGATTTCTGAAACGAATGTTGCGGATATGATGGGATATGAGAGTAACCAACAACGAATGTCTGGAAGAGAATAATACAACAAGAACATATATACAGCTATAAAAAAGAGACACATTGTTCTTTAGTCATGTTATGAGAAGAGAAGCATTGGAAAGTATCTTGACGATTGGAAAGATCCGTGATAGAACATGCAGAGGCAGGCCAAGAGATATGATGTTAGATGACCTAAGACGATGGTTTGAGGGAATGGCAGTAGCGAAATTGTTCCAGAGCAACACATACCGAAATCTGTGGAAATACAAAAACCCATATGATGTTTGGTAGAGCACATGATGAATGAAAAATGACATTTTATAAGTCAAATCATACCAGATTGTGAATTTAACAGTGGGCAGAATAACAACCAATATGGAGCGTCTATTCTCGAAACACGTGGCCATTTCGATGAAGATGATAGTTTTCTAAAGGCTGTAGCCATGTGATTTCTTGCGAACATGATAGTTTTCTAAAGGCTGTAGCAATGTGGTTTCTTGCGAACATGATAGTTTTCTAAAGGCTGTAGCAATGTGGTTTCTTGCGAACATGATAGTTCCCGCTCGAGGAGCAGACGAAAACAAGAAAATTAATGACTGAATTTAGATGTAGACATTTGTCGTGTCCTCCTTTACAGTGTCGTCCCTGGAGTGAAGAGAGCCGACACCCACATTATAATATTTTCCTCCTTTTTAATATTCTGGAGAATCCACCAGCTTCCGTCCAACACACTCCATCAGCCCGTGGACACCTTTTCCTGTCACTCTCTCACTGTCGTACTATGCCCCCTCTCATACTTCTCCAACGCAACATACTCAACAACTCTTGCTTCTAAAAATTAATAAAGATTAATTTATTAAAAGAAAAGTGTAACGTATATGAGACGTGTATGTGAAGAAAATGTGTGAGGTGTTCTATAAAGTGTGTAGAATCGGACTCTCAGACTACAACCCAGTCAGCTGATCCCTGCAAGGATAGACCACAGCACGTTACGTCAGAACATGTAATCTCATCCAGTGCCGAAACCATCTTGCCGGATACTGATTTGCCTCTGTAGACCTCTGGTAATCCAATTTCATGATCATCCGAAATAGACACCGGTGGTATTAACAGTTAATCATGGACCGGTTGCACCCTACACAATGTCCGTTCCTATCGTTCCTAAAAAAAATGCACAAGTCCTTTGTAGTGTGTACACAGTTATTAATGTTAATTGTTAATGTAATTGATCCTCACTCGTGTCTATCTAGCCTCAAGTATCATGTCTTGTGTTCTATTACACGAGATTATATCACACTAGGTAACTATTATAATTAATGTTCTCAGTTAGTTACTACTGTCTGATGCTGTGTGGTGCATCAGTAATCATCACCCCTCTTTGGTGAATCCTCTTCCTTCTAGCTTCAGTTACGTTCTGTACGAAACTTTATTTGACTGTTCCACTGGTGTTCTTCCGAATGGGATTTGAACCTTTCCTAAAAACTTGTTGAGTTTCCTCGGATCTGGTAGGGAACCTAGGATAGAAACAACACATCTGGTGATAGTACTAGTCACTGATCCTATCGGCTGAGTGTAAGCCTATTGCCTTGCTTAATGATCTTTAGCTAACTAAACTTAGTCATAGAGCAGATTAGCTACCCACCTAGGGCCGAATCAGGCTATGACAAGGAAAGACCAATACAGAGTGCAACCTCAGTATTCTATTCACCTTAGCAGAGCCAATATCACTATTCTACTCCAACTAGTTTTCCACTAACAGTGCTAATCATCACACTATAGTTTTAACAAGGCTACAGTCTATATTAATTAGAACTAATAGACTATATTGACTACCTTATGCAAAACCGCCTCATTCCCGGGATGGCTACTACACTTTGCCATAACGACACATGCTAGTTAATGTTAAATTATTCTAACACTGTAGAGCTCTCCCACAAACACGTCCATCATAATCCACGGTTTTGATCAACTCTGTTTCTCCCAATCATGGTTTATGGCAAACCCTAAATTTGGTCACGTGATATGGGTGACGTCCTGCAGGTGTTATTTGCGCATATCATCCATTGTCAAGAATCGATTCTCCCTTGCCTTAGTCACTGTCAAGGTTGTCATCACTTGTTTCGACTCCCCCAACAAACTAACGAGTTACTGTATGATCCCAACAACAGTTTTTCTCAACAAGCTGTCAATAGCAATCTACCCATCTGAGTGATGTCCGGAAACTATATGACATATGGACTGTTTACTTCCGTGCTGAGTACTTCCGTTTTCCATCCGACTTGTTTATGACTTGTCAAAACGATGCATGATTCAGCGCACTCACTTCCTCTATACATCTGCCCCTGTGATCTCACGGCTTCCATCTGTATTCAAATGTTGACAAACTGTCAAGGCGATGCCGGGACCTGTCACCATCAACACCGAATGTTCCAAATCCGTTAGAGATGTACACGTGCAGCTACAAATATTGTCCTGGGATTTTGACATCCGATTTGTTTTCTCTGTTAGTAAAAATAGTTGTCGCTGGCAGATAGTCCTTTTAATCAGAAAGCCTCTATAATAATCAACTGGTTAAACACACGGTTTTATTTTGTGACAACATTCAAGATTCTGAAAGTGTGATGTAAGGAGAGACCCACTTGAAAACAGCAGCAATGTCAATCTTTATCGAAAGACAGCTTCAGGAAGACAACGATAGAGTTTCGAGTCCTTTAATACGATAGGAACGAGCGAACGAACGGACTTTATTTTCAAGGGGTCACAGGTTATCTTACATTCTACCCTTCCAACCATTCATCTTATGTACATCAATTACCTGTGTGTGTGTGTGTGTGTTACATTCACATATTTGAAGAAAAAAAAAACATATTATAATGAAAACTGTGAATTTAGACAATACATATTACCATGTTTAAGGCAGGCAGGCAGGCAGACAGGCAGGCACGCACGCACGCACGCATACACACACTCACACAGAAACTCACACAAGCATCTGTGGCGGAGGAGTTGCAAACGCAGTTCATAATTCAGCATACATATCTGAAACACAACTGCGGGCGATTTGGAAGTACACCGCAATGCGCTGATTTTTATACAGTGGTATGTGTGCCGGTCGTTAATAAAGCAACGACAAACTACAGAAATCACACATATCCAACACACACACACACACACACACACACACACACACACACACACACACACACACAAACACACACACACACACATACACACACATCTCATTTTCACAATCTGTCAGAGTTATACGATCACTCAATAACATACAAATACACACTATAGTATGAGTATTACACGCCTCCTAGTGTTCTCATGCTGTCTTAACCATACTGGCCACAATTGCCACGCCTGAGTAAACATTCACCCACACAACAACTATTACATGGGGAGTTCTCATCTATTTTATCCCTGGCCCCACTTGAGTAAACATTCACCCACACGACAACTATTACGTGGAGGGTTCTCATCTATTTTATCCCTGGCCCCACTTAAGTAAACATTCGCCCACACGACAACTATTACATGGGGAGTTCTCATTTATTTTATCCCTGGCCCCACTTAAGTAAACATTCACCCACACAACAACTATTACATGGGGAGTTCTCATCTATTTTATCCCTGGCCCCACTTGAGTAAACATTCACCCACACGACAACTATTACGTGGGGAGTTCTCATCTATTTTATCCCTGGCCCCACTTAAGTAAACATTCACCCACACAACAACTATTACATGGGGAGTTCTCATCTATTTTATCCCTGGCCCCACTTGAGTAAACATTCACCCACACAACAACTATTACATGGGGAGTTCTCATCTATTTTATACCTGGCCCCACTTGAGTAAACATTCACCCACACGACAACTATTACGTGGAGGGTTCTCATCTATTTTATCCCTGGCCCCACTTAAGTAAACATTCACCCACACGACAACTATTACATGGGGAGTTCTCATCTATTTTATCCCTGGCCCCACTTAAGTAAACATTCACCCACACAACAACTATTACATGGGGAGTTCTCATCTATTTTATCCCTGGCCCCACTTGAGTAAACATTCACCCACACGACAACTATTACATGGGGAGTTCTCATCTATTTTATCCCTGGCCCCACTTAAGTAAACATTCACCCACACGACAACTATTACATGGGGAGTTCTCATCTATTTTATCCCTGGCCCCACTTAAGTAAACATTCACCCACACGACAACTATTACATGGGGAGTTCTCATCTATTTTATCCCTGGCCCTACTTGAGTAAACATTCACCCACACGACAACTATTACATGGGGAGTTCTCATCTATTTTATCCCTGGCCCCATTTAAGTAAACATTCACCCACACGGCAACTATTACATGGGGAGTTCTCATCTATTTTATCCCTGGCCCCACTTAAGTAAACATTCACCCACACGACAACTATTACATGGGGAGTTCTCATCTATTTTATCCCTGGCCCCACTTGAGTAAACATTCACCCACACGACAACTATTACGTGGAGGGTTCTCATCTATTTTATCCCTGGCCCCACTTAAGTAAACATTCACCCACACAACAACTATTACATGGGGAGTTCTCATCTATTTTATCCCTGGCCCCACTTGAGTAAACATTCACCCACACGACAACTATTACGTGGAGGGTTCTCATCTATTTCATCCCTGGCCCCACTTGAGTAAACATTCACCCACACGACAACTATTACGTGGAGGGTTCTCATCTATTTTATCCCTGGCCCCACTTGAGTAAACATTCACCCACACGACAACTATTACATGGGGAGTTCTCATCTAGTTTATCCCTGGCCTCACTTGAATAAATCCGACTTGAATAAATATTCACCCACACAACAACTATTACATTGAGGGTTCTCATCTGGTTTATCCCTGGCACCACTTAAGTAAACATTCACCCACACAACAACTATTACATGAAGGGTTCTCAACCAGTTTTACCCTGGTGCCACCTTAACTACAAGACACACCGTTCCTGATATCACTTCACCGAAAGTATCACCCAACCTACTGTCAGCATTTTCCTGTATTAACTACTGTCATAGTCTTACATCACATGATAATGTCATACTGACACAAGTGAACTAGTTGAGTGTTTGGGCACTTTAATAACAACAGATGGAATGTGTATTGAGGAAGTTAAGTGTAGAATAGGTCAAGAAAAAGAAGAATTTCACAAGATTAAGAATGTTCTCTGCATTTTATCTTCATCAATTGAAGTAATGAGGAAATCGATTCTTAAAAGTTATAATGGGCCAGTCTTGGTGTACGGAAGTTTATCAGTGATAATTAGCAGACAAGTGAAAAAATTATATTAAAGCTGTGGAGATGTGGTTTTATAGAATGATGATAACGCCGTGGACAGACAGAAAGAGCAATGCAGATATCTTAAAAGATGTAAACTCGCAAAGAGAGCTGGTTATTAACACCAGAAGAAGACAGTCCACATTCTTTCGACATGTATGAGAAAATGAAATCTGGAGTATGTGGTCACGACTTGAAGATTGGAGGAGAAGAGAGGCAGGGAAAGACCAAGAGAGAAGATGCTGGACAGTTTGAGATCATGGCATGGAGGAGCGTCAGTATCAGAAATGACTGGCAGTACGGGAGACAGAGATCTGCAGAGAGACATGATCACCAACACCCCGCGGCCTGGGCTTTAAGAAGATTTATATGTTATATTAAGTCAGTTGCATGTCATTTTTAGAAGCGGCTGGTCGAGTGGCTAAGAAAACCTGGTTATCCTTCAGGAGACCCGGGTTCGAATCCTCGGTAAGGTGTGGATTTGTTTCTATCGGGGCAAAAAGAAAATCCTATCCTGCACAGTTCGCGGCGACCGCACTAGCCAGGTGGCTTAAATCCTCAGGCTCAAGACTCCCCTGCCTTACACCGCAAGGTACTATATTGGCAGTAAATGACAGATAGCATGTCCTTTACAGGACGTCAAATCAACCCCAGCATGTTTTGGCTACAAGTGGTATAATAGGCAAGTTTACATTCAGGAGTTTGCCATTGCTTTCTGAACGACCGAAGCTCATACCATTCTATGAAAACCAACGAAAGGCGGTCTACTTCGAAATAACTTGCAGCTGTGTTTCAAACGCGGTGTGCGGGATTGGAATCACGTTTGCAATCCGTTGGCCACAGTGTCGGCCTGTTATATAACATTATATTATATTCTAATGGATACCAGACGGTGTCCTTATACTTGACCTCATAATCAAACCTTGACCCTCAACCTTTGTTCTTGGAATCAGGCCTTAGCTGAGCTGGAACTGATCACAACGGTCGGGGACGTCATTGCAGACATCGTCAAGTCCGTGGACGAGGGCAACCGCCTGCTGCTGGCTATTGTGGTCATTCTGTGGGTGTCGGCCATCTGCTCCAGCTTCATTGACAACATTCCCTACACCACGGCCATGGTAGGTGTCAATCATTACCCCATAGGTGTGGTTGGTGTCAATCATTACCCAGTAGGTGTGGTAGGTGTCAATCATTACCCTATAGGTGTGGTAGGTGTCAATCATTACCCTATAGGTGTGGAGGTGTCAATCATTACCCCATAGGTGTTGTTAGTGTCATTCTGTGTGTGTCATCTCTTCCAGCTTCATTGACAACATTCCCTACACCACGGCCATGGTAGGTGTCAATCATTACCCCATAGGTGTGGTTACTGTCATTCATTACACCAGTGTTATCTTCTTATTTTGTGTTTATCCGGAGTGTTTGTTTTTGTCGGACGTAGTTGCTTTGTGCCTGTTTGCACAGGAATCGTCACGTCCTCCACATGGCTGCTTAGCCTCACTTCCGTATATTGGGCCTTCCGTTCACCACAGGCTGTTCCTCAGAAGACCAGGAGGGACCAGTCTGCAGATAACATCCACAGGCTTCGCTTCGGACTTCCACGTAATGGATTCGCTAGCCAAGCAATATTCAATTTCGTGACAATGGGATGCTTTTTCCACCTTTGGTAACGCTCACTGAAAGGGCTTTTAATGCTGACTTTCCTCGTAATGGATTTGCTAGCCGAGCATTATTCTATTGCGTGCCGCTCACTAGTGTTATGATTAGTGTCATTAATTACCTCACAGATATGATTAATTATCTCGCAGATATGATTAGTGTCATTCGTTACACCATAGATATGATTAGTGTCATTCGTTACACCACAGATATGGTTAGTGTCATTCATTACACCACAGATATGGTTAGTGTCATTCATTACACCACAGATATGGTTAGTGTCAATTATTACACGACGATTGTGGTTAGTGTCATGTTCCACCCTGCCAGTGACTCCATACGTGTGTTGTCCTATCACTCATCCCTACATATAAACGAATTGTCAACATTTGTGTCCAGTTGTTGTTTATAATGTCCCACCTGTTTGTCCAGGTGCCAGTCCTCATCCACTTAAGTGAAGACCCGCAAGTAAACCTGCCTTTGGTGCCTTTAGTCATCGCCCTGGCGTTCGGGGCATGCCTTGGAGGTGAGTTGCCGACGCTTCTGCTGCTTCCGACTGTTGATACCTCTTCTCCACATCTTGTGTGTTTGTGGATGGTTTACCGTAGAACTGAGAGCCCGTCAGTGTTTGATTTACCTGAGGATACAAGGTGTTTGTAAAGTCTCACTACACTTTGTATGTAGCTCAAATTTGAAAAATGAATTACATGACGTCATCAAAACATGTGCTAAACATACATTAAATTAGTTACTATAGTCATTGCTATTGTCTAAAGCTGTTTTGGGGAAACTGGAAAGTACCAATGAAGTATTCATTATAACAGGTGTTGGAAATGTCCACCACGGGCTTCAAGGCATGACTGTGAACGTCTCTTCATATTGTCAAATAACTTCTACAACGTGTCTGTTGATATTTCCGAGTGTATCCACCGCCATTTCGAAACACCTGTTCAACCAAAACAATTCTTTCCTCCGTTGATAACACCATTCTGTTTGGAGTGCAAAGAATTACTCCAGCAGACTACAGCCATTTGCTGCATATTGCTTTACGATGTTCTGTGGAGCACATATTTTTAATGACGTCATGTACTTCATTTTTCAAATTCGTTCTGCATACAAAGTGTAGTGAGGATTTACATTTTCCTTTTGTGGAAGTTTGTCGATAACCGGTCAGTGCTTCTTTCATTTCGTGGCACATCTTGTCCTTTTGCGAGACCTGTCAATATATTTTTTGGTCAATGTTTCTAATATAACTGTTAATACACAGGATAATTAATGTAACAACACACAATATAGATTTAGTTAATATAATAGTTAACAGAAAATGTAGGTTTAGTTAATACAACAGTTAACACACCGGGTAGATTTAGTTAAAGTAAATATTAACACACGGGGTAGATTTAGTTAATATAAATGTTAACACAGTTTAGATTTAGTTCCTGTCGAAATACAACCAGTAAAGACCCTACATGATGTACCACAAGGACTATTACCTCATATTGTATTACCATCTGAAACACCTAGCGTGTGGATTCTAAACACAACTAGCACTATCACAGGGGTTACCGGGTGCATGTACCGAGTTTCATAATTTCATAACTAACAGTCGAAGAGAAAAGGAGGAGGAGAAGAGGAATGGGAGAGAGAAGGGGTTAGAGGAAAATGGATGCAGCAGCTAGAAAAACCACATCACAGAGAGACTTATCCAAATCTGGAAAGGCAGGCTCAGAGGGTAGTGTGTGGAGGATCTGGACGATACTCAAAGTGAAGAGGAAAATCCAGGTGGACTTTCCATCAAACTGCTACTGGAATTATCAGAATTGGAACTCATCGGTGGCTTTTGAAGAGAGTATCACAGTCTAGGATTCTGAGATAGTAGCACATTTTTATTTTCATTTTGTGTCTTCATTTTCTTGTCATTTTTCTCATATTTTTTCATCTTTCCATTCTGCTCAGTCGGTTAGTATGCTACAATGCAGTCACTGTAATGTCTACCCCATGTTTACATGATGTGTTCCGTGTATTTGTTTGCTGTCCTCCTATGTCTTCCATAATTACCCAGTCGTGAACGGTCTGTGACAAAAGTCACGCCGTTTTGAAACGGCCTACTCCGACTCCACTCATACATTCGCTGGACTGACAGTCATGCATCACCATACTGAACCTTCATTCGTCGATATACTTCTTTAGGTTTACGCCTTCACTGATTAAAAAGAAATACCGGATAACAGAACCTTGCTCCACTTTGGTGCATGTCAAAAGTGGGGCGGCTATCTTTAAACTGACATTATGACGTCATTGTGTTCGTCTGCACGGTGATGTCACGTGTTGAGTATTCTTGACATCCTGAACAACAATATTGACAGGTTACAAGACAATTTGTAATGTCTATCACACTTTTAAGGTTTTCATTTGAAACCCTCTCGTATGTTCTGTAAAGCTGTATTACTTCGTGTTATTTTATATTGTTTGTGTGTTTTGAAGAGGAATGCAGCACAAGTGTTGGAATGTCCCGTGTGCAATGACGCCAATTCTTACATTCATTATTCAGTTTTGTTATTCTACAACAGTAGTTATATATATGTTGCGATGTCTTCCACACAGGAAACGGAACTCTGATTGGTGCGTCCTGTAACGTGGTGTGTGCTGGGATAGCAGAACAACATGGCTACGGTTTCTCATTCTGGGATTTTTTCAAGTAAGAATAACTAACTCTTACTATACAATAATCGCGTGTTTGAATGCGAATTGTTCTTCATTGTTTAAATACCAATAGAGGAACTTATCTTGATGCGGTAGAATATATTTCTGTATTTGTTCTTCCCTTTGAATCCTTTTGCAAGCCTTGACTCGTATATACAGTAAACTTCGGTTAACCGTCACTCGTTTAACTGACATTTTCTGTTATCCGTCGTAGTCTAAAAAATGCAAGGGTATCAACAAACAAACAGATAACGAAGCGTTCCTTTCATCTGATGATGCCACGACTCAGAGAATTTTGGAAGAGATACAACATAAAGGACGCTATTTTCAATGTCGCCACGGCCTTGGCTAACCTTACAGTGTCTTACTGTGTCTAACCTAAAGAATGGGTTGAATAAACTCTTGCCTGCAACTATTGACGAAACTGGAGGAACTGAGACAGTTAGTGTTGGCGAAATTATGCAAGTGCGCAACAATGTAGGACTAAACAGTGAAAACATTACGCCAGATGAAGTAACAGATTGAATGGAATGTGACAAAATGGATGAAGGATTTAAAATTATGAATGATGATGAGATTGTTTCTAGTGTGACTACCATTGAAGAAGAAGAAATTGATGACGATGTACGATCAATCAAAAACCTACAACTAGCCACCCAGAAGCAGAAACAATGTTATCAAAGTGCATCGACTGGTTTGAAATGCAACACAGATCCTACTTCTACATAAGATACGGGTCATCGCCGCGCAGAAAACTCCAGCCTCAAAGACATAGAATATATTTCTGTACATTACTCCTATACTGAAGTTTATATTGATCGTTTTGTCAAATTAGTTACAATAGGTATGTATTATTTACTTGTAACGGATTTTATTTTCATTTTCGTCCAATCCGACAGTGAAATCACGTTTTTGTACATATATATTAACTGATTCAGTGCCCCCCCCCCCCCCCCGCACCCCCGTAATGGACCACAATCAAATGACCAAGTATCGTAATGTAAATTTCCGTTCACTGAGCGTTGAAATCGAGTATGGTGATATATCGTCCTTCTGTCCAAAGGGATGGGTGGGGGGAGGGTTGGGTCACATTTGGCAATATATTATCCTTCGGCACTAAATCTGTTCAAAGATATATGTTATCCGCCTATTCGGTTATCCACCTATTCGGTTATCCGCCTATTCGGTTATCCGCCTATTCGGTTATCTGTCACGGCCCTGGTCCAGATGGTGACGGTTAATCGAAGTCTTACTGTTGTTAATAGCCTCGCATTTTTTTTAAAAAAAATAAACCCGTCGGTGCTCAGTTAGTGGTGTGGTCGATATCACACTGACCTACTTTAGTTTCCAATGCATTTCCTGGCGCCCATTTTAAGCTTGGTCGACCTGGGGGATTCGATCAACTGTCAAGGTTGAGATTGTTTTCTTTTCAATAACCTTGGGCGTGACAACCATTCTTGCCAAAGGTATTACCAATGAAACTAGAACATTATCATTATGTGCGGTCTCCACAAGGAAGATTCCCTGCAACGGATCTCCACCACTGTTTGTCTCACGTTTTGATTATACATTCTGTCAGACTGCTGTTCGTCCGTCGCTTGATGTTATCTACCCACTTGTATCATTGTCTACTTCTTTCTCGCTTGCCTTCAAATTTACCCTCCAGTATGGTTGTTATAAAAGTGTTTTGTGTCTTTTACCGTGGCCGAAATATTTCACTTACCGATTTTTTACAAATTTGTTTTATCAGCTTTCTTTTCATTTCCAGTTTTCCCACAGAACCTCTGTAATTGATTGTTTTTGTTTCCATGACATATGAAATGTAGAGAAGATTACATACGAGTACTAATATTGCACTGAGAAACCAATGTTATAATGGTCTTGTAGTCAGTCAGTCAGTCAGTCAGTCAGTCAGTCAGTCAGTCAGTCAGTCAGTCAGTCAGTCAGTCAGTCAGTCAGTCAGTCAGTCAGTCAGTCAGTCAGTCAGTCAGTCAGTCAGTCAGTCAGTCAGTCAGTCAGTCAGTCAGTCAGTCAGTCAGTCAGTCAGTCAGTCAGTCAGTCAGTCAGTCAGTCAGTCAGTCAGTCAGTCAGTCAGTCAGTCAGTCAGTCAGTCAGTCAGTCAGTCAGTCAGTCAGTCAGTCAGTCAGTCAGTCAGTCAGTCAGTCAGTCAGTCAGTCAGTCAGTCAGTCAGTCAGTCAGTCAGTCAGTCAGTCAGTCAGTCAGTCAGTCAGTCAGTCAGTCAGTCAGTCAGTCAGTTAGTTAGTTAGTTAGTTAGTCGAGGTTCCAACTTCACGGCAAAGGGTCTTCCCCATTATGCTCCATTCCTATGCCAGTGAATATCACACAAAATGCTCCCCACTTTCCAATGTGAAAAGTGGAATTTACAGGAGTCTCTGCAATCCAACAGCCCGCACAGGTAGGCTACACTGTGCGTAAAGCCGCCGCCAGAATGCCAACACAAAAGTCCTCCATGAAAAATACAGTTAATCGTCGATGGAATCGGCAGTCACCAGAAAGACCTCATTGACCCGGGTTTTATCACATGGCTCTGTCTCTATTCGCAGGGCGACCCGCCGAAAGCGTCGCATTAAGCACGAACTCGTAGCTCGAGCGCCGACTCCCAGGAGTCTCCTGAAAAATGCACTCGTGAACGGAAAATGCAAATCAGTCAATTCAGCAACAGCCGGTAGCCATTGTTCGGAACATGACGGTCACTGTACAAAGGCGGACATGTAAAAGCATTCCACACGAAAATCACAGCTCACAGAGACGCGCCACGCACTCACTCAGTAGCAGGACGACGGAACCATATACTACCAGTCTAACATGAGGAAAATGTGAAATGCAAACCGCAGCCACAAAGATAAATACTCAAGAGGCCGTAGCGGTTCAATGCCTAACCGCCATGCTGGGGACCGGAAGTTGGCCTTGTAATGAGAAGATACGAGCTGGATAACACGATGGAAAGATCACTGGTACAAGAGGCAGAGTCAGACCCACAGACATCCTTCTTCTCTTCTTTCTTTGCGTTCGCGTTCTCAAGCGTAGTCCATACACGTGCTACTACTTCTTGTGCACTTGACTGATGTTTGCGTGCGATTTAGCTTTCCCTATTATCAGTGTTCCTCGCCATCAGACGAACCCACTCCGACTTCTGATGTACTTTTAACTTACGTTTCCAAGTCAAAGACGAGAAGTCAACATTTTAATTCAACTGACCAATGTAGGGGTTGAACATGCTACCTCGGCATCAGCGCACCGGAAGTTTAAGAAGCAGTGCTCTTAACCATTCGGCCATACTGACCTCCATCTAGAAAAACTATGTTGGATGGTCCAAGACGGTGGCAGGCAGGGATATCCCCAACGTCATGGGTTCAGAACTCCCGGAACCGCAGTCTGTGGAGATACATGAACACCCACGCCACGAGGTGGGTCAAAAACACCACATCACAGCACTGGAGACTTTTCCATGTGTGCTCCGTGTTCATCTTCAGTGGTCAGCGAAGAGTCCCGATACTAATGCTACCAGTTGCAATTTGACTGCGTTCGTTGGGAGTTTCCTCGGAGTACTGACTGTCGGCCAGATCATCTGGTCACTTACTACCGCCCCATTCACTAGGATGCTAGGATGATCTATCTGTTCTTCCACGCCATACACATGACCCCAAAGTGCCCTGACCACATTTGCCTTATCATCCAACATGTGCCATGCCGGAAAGCGTGGGCGATCATGATTCGCCATTTCACTCGATCACCAGAGTCGTGGATCAGCTCGGTGTTCCTGTCTCGACCATGCCACGTGGTCAAGCCATCCAGGTATTTACCTTTCGGTCTTTCCCTTGGTCTCTTCCCTTCGATCTTGCCAGTTGTCACCAAGTTCTCCAATCCATTTCTTCTCATAACATGTCCAAAAAATGTTGACTGTCTAAGTCTAATTTATCTAATCAAATTACGATTGTCATTTGTCTCCTGTAGTACTTATTCATTGGTTTTTCTGTCTGTCCATGGTATTCTTTGCATTCTTCTCAGAAACCACATTTCTGCAGACATCAGATGTTTTTTTCAGCTTAACTGCTCACTGTCCAAGCTTCACATCCACACAAAAGTACAGGCTCTATGTAAAACCTCAACACTCTTTTTTCCCGTTTCAGTTGACATCTTTTTATTGGTCAATATGTTTTTCATCTTGCTAAAGGCTACTTTCTCCATGGCGATTCTTGTCCTAATCTCTTCAAGGCATCTCCCATCAGATGTTATGACTGTTCCGAGATAATTGTACCGATTCACTTGTTGAAGAATGTTCCCATTTACTTGTATATTACATTGTGGTATTTCTTTCTTCCTAGTGATGACCATAGGTCGTTAACCTTGTATGCCTTATCATGCACTAATAAACCACCCATCGGCACTGACCCAGCCAATTTGTCCGCCTGCTCGTTTCCTACCACACCAGCATATCCTGTGGAAGCGATCGAACAGATACTTCTACTCTTTGAGTTTTGAATTAAAAAGGGTATACGTCATATGGCAGTGTGGATGATGATGATTATTATTACATATCTGACGGCCACATGTCTGTTCTGTCTGTTTCAGGATTGGGTTTCCCATGATGTTGGTGACAACTTTAGCCGCCATGTGTTATGTTCTCTTGTGTCACGTGGCCTTGAACTGGAACTACGTATGATGTCATGTCCAGGTTAAATGTCATCTACAACATAGACATTCAAAGATGACAACACTCATCTCTTCCGGAAGTGCTAATCTAAATGTAATTGTGTGATATCTTGACTGCCGTGGTTAAACCGGATCAGATTCGTAATTTCACAGACAAGGAATTTCGAAACATCCGGTGCAACATGGTATGCTCAAGAACTAAAATCAAAACTCCAGACAACTTAGGCAAAGATAGCCTTTTGGAAGATGAAAAACATATATACATATATAGTAAGCAAATGTGTAATATATATGAGCATATTGTCACACTTAAACACATTTAATTAACTTTGTTGGTTCTGTCACACAAAATCTTCGTGCATTATTCAGTTTCATGTTTTACGAACAACGTTAAAATAGACCATAATTTGTATATAAGATTGAGTTTGTCGTGTTTGTTGATAATTGTTTAATTATAACTTCGTTTTTAGAGTCCATGCCGTGTTGGGTTTGTCATCAATTTTGTTGTAGTTTTCTGTTTCGTGTAAATTTATATATATTATGAAGATGCACTCGTGAGCAAGTGTGTATGTGTGTGTGTGTGTGTGTGTGTGTGTGTGTGTGTGTCCGCCCGCACGCGCGCTTGTATGTGTGTGTGTGCGTGTGTGTGTTTCAGTGTAACACTGTTTAACAATTATCATTGCCATGCCATCTTATCTCCTGTGGATCATCTTCTTATAGTCCATGCCGTGTGGTGTTGGTGATCATGTCTGCCCACAACCTTCTGTCTCTTGTACTGCCAATCTTCTTATAGTCCATGCCGTCTGGCGTTGGTGATCATGTCTGTCCACAACCTTCTGTCTCTTGTACTGCCAATCTTCTTATAGTCCATGCCGTGTGGTGTTGGTGATCATGTCTGCCCACAACCTTCTGTCTCTTGTACTGCCAATCTTCTTATAGTCCATGCCGTCTGGCGTTGGTGATCATGTCTGTCCACAACCTTCTGTCTCGTGTACTGCCAATCTTCTTATAGTCCATGCCGTGTGGCGTTGATGATCATGTCTGTCCACAACCTTCTGCTTCCTGTACTTCCAATCTTCTTATAATCCAGGTGTCAATGTCTCGTGTGAGGCCAACCATTTCTGATACTGTTTCTCCATGCCATGATATCAAACTGTCCAGCATCTTTTCCCTCTGTCTCCCCGTGTCTCTCATTCCCGCCATCTTTCCCTTTGTCCCGACATACTCCAAACTTCCCCTCTCATGACAGACCTACAGAATCTGGACTGTCTTCTGATGTGAGTAACTAGTTCTCTTTCTGCGTTAACATATTTTCCAAGGTAACTTCATTCATCTGTCTGTCCGCCAGGGGTGTATTCATCATTCTTCTATAAAATCACAATGATTGCACATAATTTCCCATTCCCATCTCCTGACTGTCCATGATTCGCTTTCCTGCACCAGGTCTTGGCTCGATATAGCGATTACGGGCTCGTTTTCTCAGCTCGAGTGACAAAGATAAATTGCACATAATATTCTTCATCCTATGAAATGCTACATTTGCCGTAAAAAAAAAAAAAAAAAAAAAAAAAACGATCTATCCTATTCAACAGTTAACTTAGTTAATAGAAATTCCATCTGCTGTTATTAAATTATCCATACGCCTACATACATAACAGCGTTAAGTATGTGTAAGCTGCGTAGAAATTAAGACAGATATGGCTGTTAATAATAATGTGAAGCTTAATACTTGAGATTAGCCTGTAACTAGAAAGTCCATTACATGCCAATAGACAAAATAGCATGGGTGATGTAGAAATACTGGAATGGAACACGAGTCATATGTTTTACTTAAACTGGGCTTGTGGGCTGTCAGCTTCTGGAACCAACCTAAATGGAAGCCTGCCTGTCTGGAGACATAAACGTTCACCCAGGCACGCTCTCTCAGTGATATGCTCAGGAAGATCGAGAAGGTCAAGACTCCAAGATAGAGACTTGAGACTCCGAGGAGGTCAAGGCCTAATGACGATCATGTTTATTTTTGTGCCAGGACACGCAGGTGTAAGAGGGAATGTGCTGGGCGACTGTGGAAAGCGGACGAGCAATGGACTGGGTTGAAATATTGACTGCCGTCTGAGAGGCGGGGCGATTAAAGGAATCAATCGGCTGGTTTTCATAATGGTGTGAGTGGGTAGGTGTGTGCGTAGGTGTGTGCAAGAGTGGGTGGGTCCGTGCGTGCGTGTGTGTGTGTGTGAGTGTGTGTGTGTGTGTGCGTGTGTGTGTGTGTGCGTGTGTGTGTGTGTGTGTGTGCTCCTTAACAAGGAATAAGAAAAAAAAAAACTAGACACAGAAAACAAAGTAACAACCATATAAGTAACATACAAGGCTAACACAAACACATTGACCATAGAAAATAAGACAAGCCTACCGAAACAAGAAAACTAATTCGGTTCTATTTAGTCCTTCTCTCATTGTGTCTCGGTTCTATCTGTTATCTCCCTTTAAACGAAAGTCCAAAATCTCCGCATCCTTCCCACCTTCTATTTATAGTAAGTACAAAGTAGAGGACCAATTTTACCCTCCTTAACGCGTAATGGCCGGTCTCACTGGCGAAGGATTTTAAGGACGATGTTAGTAATCCCTTATATCCACGTACGAAGCACAGCTGCGCGAGATTCGACAGTGGATCGCGTCGCGTTGGTTTCTTACGGAAAGGTATGTGAGTAGGTCGTTCAGAAAGCAATGGCAAACTACTGAGCGTAATCTTGCCAAGACATCGTTAACAGCGGTAAAATTCCTGGTGTTGACAGCGATGTCCTGTAAATAGGATATGCGAATAAAAAAAAAAAATTGTCACTGTATAACATATTTCCCGGTACCCATTTTACAGTGTACAACCACACGGAATGACACTATCCAGTGCCACCCATCGGCCGCTGGAACGTCAACTATTCTTCCCCATGACGCTTGATGGCAAAAGTGGAAGACGACGACGATGATGATGATGATGATGATGATGATGATGATGATGATGATGATCCATTTTATCTTAGGTCCACCTGAGAGACCAGGCCAAGATTAAAAATTCGCCCCGATACGAATTCGAAACCATTACTACCAGGCCGGTAGGCAGGCGTCTAGCTACTACGCTACCTAGGAGCCGACATTTTATTTATGTATGTATCATTAGCGTCGCCGTGGCCGGTAGGATAAAAGCCCTGGCTCTTAAACTGCCCGTGCCGTCGTCGTCATTCGCACTGCGAGCGCTAACAAGTCAAGTCGCATTATCCTGTCAAGAAGCCTGATACGAGGGAAAATGTCACGTTGAAAGTCCAACAACAAGAAACACGCTGTTGCCAAGATGTGCAGCGTGGGAGCCGACAACAAGAAGAAGAACGTGGAGAGCCCACCTGCTGGCTGCATCAAAGAGCCTGATACTACAGCCATCACTGAAGCTACTACGAGGGAGAAGATTGACAGCCCAACACAGTCAAGAACCAAGATAGCAGAGAAGAAGGAAGAGAAAGACACCAGAGTCGGAAACACCGACTCAAAAACAGCCCGATGGGTTGTCAAGCGGATTCCTGTGGAGCTGACAGATGAAGAAATCCTGAAGCAGCTACGTGAAGAGAATCTTCACATCCGATTCTTGAAGGCGGAGCGGCTTCTCATCTACTCCAAGATACCTACAACCTTGGCAGTAGTGACGTCGGAGGGCAGCGAAATGCCGACCACAGTATCATACAACAAGAAAATGCAGCAAACAGAAAGATTCATCCCAAGAATCACTCAATGTTCCAGATGTCAGAAGGCCGGCCACAGCAGAGCTACGTGTCGCAGTATTACGGAAATCTGCCGATACTGCGCCGATCATCACGCCTTTAAGGAGTGTCCGCTGGCCAAGCTGGACACGGACTTCCGAGCTCCTAACAACAGAAGAAAGTGCGCCAACTGCCTGGGCAAACACGGAGCAAGATACCTGGGCTGCCCGTACCTGCAGAGACACAGAAACGTCTTAAAGATCGCCATCATCACAAAGACACCATTCAAGGAAGCAATGCAGAGGGGCGAGACAGCCACGGGTATAACACAAGCTGAAAGAGATCAACTTCAAAAGCAGATAGACGAGTTGAAGAAACAAATCACGGCACTGCTGACGACGACTCCGACCAGCGATAATGAGAAGCTGCTGACCGACATGAAAGAAATCCAGCACAACTTCAAACAAGAGATGGAGCGCTTGGCCGAGATGAAGAAGGAGAACGAAGAAATCCTGCAAATGATCAAGGCCGAAAGAGAATTGCTTAGAGCTGAAATGGAACTCTCTCAAAACAAACCAACAGAAGCCATACAAAGACTCACAGAGAAACCGCAAGATGAAAACCAAGAGACCGAACCTGAACCACAAGCTACAGCCAGCAGCCCAGCCGCGATACCCGAGGCAGACAAAGAGAAACCAATATCTCGCCAGACATCCGAAGAAAACCGAGAAGGGCACCCGGATGACGGCACGGAGAGACCACAGAAAACTACCTTGGAGGAGCTACGGGCAGGTCAAAGACTGGAGGTACTCAGGCGCAAGGAATTCAAAAGGTGTTGGATTGAAAGAGAAAAGAAAAAACCCAAGAAATTCAGGTTACCGGTAGATTACCCAATTACAATCTTGGAACGGGGTACCGACTACTCGTACTACATAGAAGACGGAGAGAGAAAGCTATGGCTGTCCGCGGAGGAAAAAAGCGAATGGCAGAAGCTAAAACTCGAAGATGAAAAAAAAATACAAGAAGGAAAATAGCAACATCGAAAAGCTCCTACAGAAAATACACAACAAAGAAGACTAAAAGACCTAATAAAAAGTCCTTTTAAGGACTGCAACCAGTCAAACCAGGAGCCTGCGCCAACAAAGAAAACAACAAGAGGAAACATGCACTAAGGACAGCCGCCGACCGATCCACCAGCTGGAGTGGGATAACGAAAAGTCCTTATAAGGACTGCAGCCAGTCAAGCCAGACGAGCCAGGAGCCTACACCAATAAAGAAAACCACAAGCAAAGACGAGCACAAAGGATAGCCGCCGACCACTGCTGACGTCACAGACACAAACGCTACATAACCAGTCCGAGATAGGACTCACAAGACAAGAATTAGGGCTAATAAACCCACAAAAACCACGTACCTCAACAATAACCACAGCTAATGAAGCAGGTTAGACGAGGTCGAATTTGGAATTTTTGGTTTTGAATTGGAATCGGAATCGGAAAACTGCCCGTGCGCTGATTTTGGGGTCAGCGGTTCAGCGCGAGGGTAACGTCACTTAGTGTAATCACCCTATTCTATTTTCACAGTTTCCCATCACAGCGCGTCGAAATCAGCTTAGAACAATTTGGAAACGTATCTCTTTGTGTTGATGTCGATGGTATAAATCGTCTGTCATTCAGAACACAACAGCAAACTGGCGAGCTAATATTGCCTAGTAAATCAAAACTGCCAATAAAAGCTAGGGTTGAATGCAACATCCTGTAATGGGCACGCAGCTAATTGTTACTATTTCTCGCCGTTTCTTGCTCACGTCTTTCTGTCATATGTCGTTTCTTGGACTTGGGTCGCTTGTTTTGCGTGTTTTCAGCTTACTGTTAGTCGCGATGTTAGATAATCGTTTATGAATGAAGATTCCACTGTTTCCAGCTAAGAAGTTCTTGTTTCTTGTTCATCGTTTAAGACAAAAACTTTTGTCGAAACGTTTATCTTGCTTCTGTTTGTGTTGTTCCTTTGCCGTGCTTCCATGACATATTTCACGTTCATTCAGTTCCACGTCAGCTGGATATAAGTCACATTTATTTTCGCTTGGCGAACTAGTGTCGATTTTTAGCCACCCCAAGTAGAGTATGGTATATTAATAATTAATGCGAAATGTCCCGTAAATCGAATTTAACCTTGTCATAATGCATAATGGCAGTGGAGATGTGGTTTTTGAGGAACTATGCAATGGATACCACAAACAGAAAAATCAATGAACAAGTTCTACAAGAAGCAAATGAGAACTGTAAAGTATTACAGAAATTATACGTAGACTGTCAACATGTTTGGGACACATTATAAGAAAATTTAAATTAGATAATTTGGTGACAATTAGCGAGATTGAGGAGAAAAGAACAAGTGGAAGGCAGAGAACTAAATATCTGGATGCCTTGGACATGTAACATTGTCGATACAAGAATACAAGACTGATCAACGACTCTGGTGAACATGAGAGATGGCGACACATGACCGCTCACACTTATTGGCATGGCACATAATGATGATGATGATGATGATGATGATGATGATGATGATGATAATATTGCACACATCATGGAAACAATTTGAAAACAACCTGACGGCATAACACACTTGGGCAGATGCTGGTCGGAAATATGTGTTTAACCACATTATACAAAACCACGCATTGAAATAACAGATACTATGAAATAAAACAAACCAGCTAATTTGAATATCTAGGGTTAATTTTATGGAGAGGGGGGAAGGGGCGGGGAGGGATAAATAAATCAACATTCAAAGGCAGATCAAGTACTAGGACAACTATCGCCACTTCTGTCGCATAGAAAGTTACCTGTAAGTCTCATCTCATCTTATCTCATCATGTTCCTCTTGTACCTTGCGGTGTCGAGGTAAAGTATAAACATCGTGAGAGTGCCCGATTATGGGCTTCGAGTATCGATATTCCCATGGACTCTGCTATTCCCTCTGTCCAACGTTTACGTGGTCGGCCTCTTCCTCTGTTTCCATCTGGTCTGTACATCATTGTTTGTTGTGGTATGCTGTTGACCGGTAACCTAGTTGCATGGCCAAACCATTTGACTTGCTGCTTTCTAATAAAATCTAGTGCTGCTTTAACCCCCACTTTAGTCCGATTTCTTCATTTCTGATCTTATCTCTTCTTGATACGTTGAGTATTCTTCTCAGGAACCTCATTTCTGTTGTGATTTTTCTTTTCTCTTTTTCTGTCATTGTCCACGTTTGGCATTGGTGGCATTGAGTTGGTAGGAAGATTGTTTTGTAAAGTACTTTCTTAGTAGTTATTGATACATGTTTGTTCTTTAGTATTTGAGCCATTTGTCCAATGAATAGTACCTGTAAGTACTAAAACAAAACTCAAAAAAGCTAGTTTTTTGGCCGACATTATGCTACCAATGTAAAACATGGACGCTTACTGCAACTAATGAGCGCAAATTGATAACAACAGAGATGAGATGTCTTAGAAGAGCTGCGGGTGTGATCGTGAAAAACAGAAATAGGAGTCTTCCTGGCGAAGTGGTCAAGTCGCTGATTCGGGCTCCGAAGGTTGAGGGTTCATTTCCTGGCCGCGTTCTTTGGTTCACGAATGCATGTTTTCGGAGACGCCTGGGGTCGTCGCTGGAGCTACGGAGTTCGTGCTTTGTGCGACGCTTTCGGCAGTTCGCTGCGGAAAGAGACTGGGCCATATGGGATAAAAACCCGATGCAATGGAGTGGAACCTGTCGACTTTTAAGCGACTTTTTAAAAATAGAAATAGGAATGAGGAAATTAGAAGACGATTAGGTCGGAAACCAGCCACGCTCGTCATCAGAGAACAGATTAAATGACGTGGCCACCTCACAAAAATGCCCTGGCGCCATCTGCTATCAGGAATATTGCCAGGGTTGCCACTTTTTTCTACCAAAAGTATCTAGAAACGGACCAAACAACATCCATAAATATCTAGATTTCGTTGGAAATCATCTAGGAAAAATATCCAGATTGAGAAAGTAAGAAATTACATATGTATTGATGTGACTGCCGCTCTCCCTGGCGAAAAGTTTACGGCTATTGCCGTCGTAATCCAATATATTCTTGTGAGTAACGCAGCTGCGCCCGAACCGACAGCGGTTCGAGCCGCGCTGGTAACTTACAGGGGTATGTGAGCCGGTCGCTCAGAAATCAATGGCAAACTACTGAGCGTAATATTGTCTTGTACATCAACAGCAGCTGAAAAATTCTGATGTTGACTGCACCATCCTGTAAGGGACATGCAACATTAAAAAGAACATTGATGTGACTTACCTATTCTATAGAATCATGTCCTCATCTTCACTGATGCCTGTCTCACAAGATGCACTTAGCTTGGATGATGAAGTTGAAGCTTCAGATTCAAAATGACTCTGGTATGCTTTAGCTGTTCCAATTTCTTTTATTACACGATCAGGGAGCTGATAAGTTGAACAGCATTTTCCTGCTCTCATCAGGCCAAATCTTATTGTCAATATAGCATTTAAGAGATCAAGTTTCATTCTGCTTCTTAGTTTACATTTTGTATAATTCACAGTACTGAAAACTCTTCCGCATCAGCATTGAATGGGGTAGTATCATGGCAGACATCGCACATTCGAAGAGTTCACAGAATGGACTGTTACCTGAGACATCTTTAAATTGTCTTACTTCACTCCAAAAAGCTTCAGTTTCTGTTTTGTTTGTCCAGTCAACCAATTTATTTTTGCTAACTAATATTCTGCTTCCGCCACACTATTATTAGTAGCCCCTAAAAATTTAATAACTTGACAATATTTAGGTATGTCCTTTACTGGCTGAGGTATGTTGTTAATAGAAAAGAGTGAAATATTTTTCAATACATCTAAATTTTCAGGAAGTCTCTGCTTCAGTTGATCGAATAATGAGACAAGAAAATCTTGACAGCGCTTTCTTAAGTTGTTCTCTTCATTTTCTGTTAACAGTCCTTTTGTTTTTAAACCATCAATTTTTGATTCGATTTGGTATCCCAGGTATGGCTTGGGAGCCAAATAGCTCTCTATAGTGCAAGTGAACAAATCAGCTTTACGGGTTGGCAATATAAGTCTTTTACCAATTGAGTGAAATAGCAAAGTGAGGTCGTCAAGTAATTTAACTTTATTAACATTTTGAGATTCAAATAGTTTATTAACATTTTGCACTTCACTTAAAATGGGTTGTGAAAAGAGAAGGAATGCCAAATATTTTTCATCACTGTACGTTCCATATAGTATTTCAGCTGTGTAGCACTTTTCATTTTGTCTTGTTATTTCTTTATTAACTTTTTGTCATCATCATCAAGTGCCGTGCCGGCTGGCGTAGGCGTTCATGGCTCTCCACAGATCTCGGTCGTTGGTGTTCTGGATCAACTCTGCTGATGATATTCCTTCGTGCCACCGTCTCAGTCCGTCCAGCATCATTTCTCTTGGTCTGCCTCTGCCTCTCTTCCCCTCGATCTTTCCAGTTGTCACGATGTTCTCCAATGTCTCTCTTCTCATTACATGACCAAAGAAAGCTGTATGTCTTTTTCTTATTGTTGTATATAGTGTTCTAGTTTTATTAGCCTGTTTCAGGCAATCGTTGTTAGTTACTCTGGCAGTCCAAGGAATTCGCAACATTCGTCTCAGGAACCACATCTCTGTTGCTTCTAATTTCTTCTTAATTTGTTCATTTACATTCCAAGATTCACTGCCATACAGCAAAACTGGTTTTACATAGTATTTCAGCACTCTCTTTCTTACATTCAGTGATAGTGACCTATTACACACGATACTCTTCATTTTCTGAAATGCGGCCTTTGCCTGCCCTATTCTGCTCTTAACCTCTGTTGTACATCTTCCATCTGATGTTATAAATGTCTCTTAGGTAAATGAATACCAACTTACAAAGAGCATTAGAAAGAGCACGTAAAAGATCTCCCTCTAACAGATCACTGGGGTAGATGGAGGAAAAGAAGAAGAAGAAGAAGAAGAAGAAGAAGAAGAAGAAGAAGCTGTAACGCCTGACCGAGCAGACAACTGGGGGAGGTTACAGTGTGAAGCAGACGCTGGATGCCGTCCCCTGACAGCGCTCATTGACGCGGGAGGTAAACCCAACAGCTGGCCAAACATGGCGGAGACCTGACGGACGGCCAGTTCTCTCTGAGCTTTCATGTGATTTATTATTGTGATTGTTGTTCATACCTTGTGTTCTGCATCATGCAGCCACCGCCCCGAAAGGTAATAACGTATATATACATTTATTTATTTCTCTCATTAATCACCATTCCAAACTGCTTGCGTTAAATTATCCATCCTTTTCTTCATCTGTTTCTATCTAACCTAACAAATGCATGAACATCTGATTCCAGTGTCAGTGTAGGATTGTATCTCTGATTCATCTCCATCGAAGTAGACTTACTGGAATCAACCCATTTGTTTACTATTGCTTGTCTTCCAGTGTTCCTTTCGGTATACTTAGTTGAGAGTCTTATAGATAACAATAGAGATATTCACTACATTTGTTATTGTTTTTGGAAAAAAAAGTCGTTGTTTGTCTTCTCTCTCTCTATACTCTATTGATATTTGAACTGAAGCCTTTTTACAGGTTTGTTTATAGAATTTGACTGACACAACGAGTGACTAATTATCCAGTGTAATGACGGGTCTTACTGCCTCGGATGTTAGTTACACTCAAAGTCTGACTGAGTTGAACTGTTAAAATTCGTGATATTATAAATATAGATGATAAAGTAATACAACAATAGACTTTTTAGGCTGTCCATTCTTTGACCAGTCTGCTATCCAACTACACAGGTTGCATAATTTAAAAATAATTTACAGAAGTTTTACTAATGTAACAATGATCACATTTTTAAAGAATTTTCTTATTAAAAAAAAATTTCTCCTCTTAAAATATTACTAATATATAAATACATATGTGTTTTATTGTATTTATACCAGTAATATCTTGTTAACTCTTCTGGTCATAATTGTGATTACACACGAACACACACACATACGAACACACCACACACACACACACACACACACACACACACACATATATATATATATATATATATATATATATATATATATATATATATATATATATATGTATGTACACATATATATCTTTGCAGATGTAGAAACAAACTAAACAATTTAGGAGCCAGCCCCCTTTTGTCAGGAGCCAGAAAATTTTCAGTGGCCAGTTTGACATTTTCAGGCACTTGAATTTTCTACCCCTGCACCTTTGCAGTTCCTTTGTTTATGTCCCCCCCCCCCCCCCCCCCCCCCCCCTGCTACTAACCTATCTATACCATCAAGTATTTGAACCCATGGACTGGCCGTGGAGGTTCCTGGTCATTCTATTCCCTAATTGTGTGTCTTGTGCCACATTCTGTAACTCCATGTATGTCTGCATTGGTAGATCTGTGGATGTTCTATCAATGTTTTTCTTGATCTATCTCTTTCTCTTTTCCCCAGTATGTTTTCTTCTAGTGCCCTCTTTGGTGTTCCTTCATCTTTGATAATATGATCAAACCATGAAAGCTCTCAAATGTTTTATTACTTTCTCAAAACTTCTTGGATTTTGCTGTATATCTTTCTTTCGATTACGTTCATCCTTCTTGTTCCTATAGCTTTTTCTTTGTTATTTAATTTCATTCCTCCTTCCTCTCAGTCATTTTCTCTTTCTGTTCATTAATTGTCTTTCATTAATTCTTCTGTATATTTCTTTCTCTTCAAATATAATCTTACTGCCCCTTTATTTTTTTTTTTCTTGCTTCTCCCTCACATATTTACTTCCATCCCTATTTCACAAAGCTAGCTTTCTACCCATTCGTATTGTTTTGATTTTACAACTTGACTCAGTGTAACTAAAAATCCCATTCTGTTGCGTAACTCGAGATCCCTTGACATGGTTCTGTAGGGATGTAAACAGTAGCTTTCCCATTGTCTTACCATGGTGTTTCTATGTCTCCCCCTGAAGCTTGGTTGCTGTCAAGAATTGCCTGTGACAAACAATCTGTCACACAGGAACTCTATTTCATAGATGTGCGAGGAGGGGGAGGGGGTTGCTAATGTTTGGGTGTTTCATATGGTATGGGGAGAGTGGATTGTGGAAGATGGGGGAGGGGTCGCTTGGTTGGGGGGGGGGGGATATATTTTTATTTTCAGGAGAGGAGAGATAGTTTATTGGAAGGAATAATATATCTGCCAAAGGGAAGGGAGGATGTGTCATTAGGGGAAGGAGAGAAACACTTTTTTGGGGTCAGGATGAGAAGGGGGTGAGGTGAATATTTCAGGCACCTTGAACTTGGTTTAGGGCCAGAGCTATGGCTTAGGGCAGAGCCGTGGCTTGGGGACAGTGAATGCGTTTCTCTGTTCCCTGAAGTGGAGGGTTCGGAATCAGCCGCCGCCCATGTTGATTTCCATGCTATGTTGGTTATTCAGAAAGCAGTGGCAAACTACTGAACATAAAATTTCCTAGTAAGTCACAAAAAGGCAAACAATGCTGGGGTTGATTGCCACGTCATGTAAAGGTTATGCAGCTATCTTTTAGCTATCTTGAACATGTGGGGTCTAATAGCCTAACACATAACACATCAGCTCAGCCAGTCATCTGTCAGTAGATAAGAAATGGGCTGAACTGCAGTAAAGTTGTACATACACAACGAGTTAGCTGCAGTAAAGTTGTACACACACAATGAGTTAGTTGCAGTAAAGTTGTACACACACACAAGTTAGTTGCAGTAAAGTTGTACACACACAATGAGTTAGTTGCAGTAAAGTTGTACACATACAATGAGTCAGTTGCAGTAAAGTTGTACACACACAATGACTTAGTTGCATGTCCTCTACAGGAGAGCAGCATTTTTCGGCTGTTTGTAATCGTCTAGGCAACTATACATACAGTAGTTTTCCATTGCTGTTTCAATAACTGGCGCTTATACCATTGTGAAAATCAACACAAAGTGCTCTAATTCCACATCACCTAAAGCTGAATTAGAACCTGGTAATACAACGAGTGGTCAGCAAAAACAGAAAGGGGAGTTTAACAAGAACACAATCATAAGTGCCAGACAGGACACAGCAACTAGATAGCCTTCATCAGCACACAAACACAAAGACACAGATACACCAACATTAGAACACTGCACTAAATGTCACTGAGCTTAGGTCCTGGAGATGTCTACATCCTTTCTGGATATTTTGCTATCATCATGTTGTATCTTGAATTGTATCTGTTCCTGTCACCTAGTTTGCCTTCTTCAGATAGTCCTGTCATACATACTAGGAATGAGCAACAGAAGATTTTTCAGATAATCTGTCATACATACTTGGAATTGAGATATAGAAATGCTTTTCCCCCAAAATGTCATATGCTGGTAAGTGAGAAATAGAGAGATTTTTCTGATATGTCGTACACACTGGGAAGTGAGAAATAGAAGTGGTCATTACCCCGCCCTGTTCCATATGGATTGCTAAAGGCTATTGCATTTGGCAACACTGGGGTACACACAAACTGACTCCAACCCTGGAAAGTTCTGTTTTTTAAAAAGCACTTGTGATCTTTGGTCTGGAAATCTGTGTGATGATAGTAGTTTACCTGTGTCAACATGGATGTTTGATTTACAAGATATATCTGTCTGTGATAAGGTGAGATAGGGGTTACAAGCATACACAGTTTATGTTCCACATATTTGACTGGTTGAAGAGCTGGACAGTATGGGCCAACTCTAGCACAATTAAAGTTCATATCTTTTACATGTTTATTACACATGTCCTTGACAGAGTCTGTTTAATTTCTTTGACACAGTGTATAATTCCCTTGGCAGTCTGCATAGTTTCCTTAAATCATTCTGTATAAAATCCTTGACATTAGATATCAGATGTCTCCATATAAATGATTGAAATGTTTCATTTATAAATGATTGAAATGTTAAATATATAAATGATTGAAATGTTTAATGTATAAATGATTGAAATGTTTAATGTATAAATGATTGAAATGTTAAATGTTAACAGGGTCCCACTACTGATGGTAAAATTTTGTAGGCGTAAATATTTGGAGAAATAGGTGGCAAATTTTTCCTCACTTTGCGAGACAATGATAGCTCACTATCAACTATGCTAACAAATCTGCTAATTTTTGGGATAGTTCATGAGAATTAGCTTTTGTTGCTGAAAAAAAAAATTGTCCAGTTGTTCAGATTCCCACCAAAAGGGAAATATCTGGCATGGTATTACAATGACTTGTGTACCCATGATACTATCGGTATTATTGGTATTTCTCTTAATGCTCTGTTTTGATACTAGGTGAAACCTTCAGTGTCACTTAAGAACATTCAGACTGACCAGGTGTCTAAACTGAATGTCAAACACCAACAAGAATGTGATCTTCTTGAGGATATGAGGTTTGTACAGACTGTCTGTGTGAGCTGACCTACTTCTGTGTGTGTGAGCTGACCTACTTCTGTGTGAGCTGACCTACTTCTGTCTGTGCGAGCTGACCTACTTCTGTCTGTGTGAGCTGACCTACTTCTGTGTGAGCTGACCTACTTCTGTCTGTGTGAGCTGACCTATTTCTGTCTGTGTGAGCTGACCTACTTCTGTCTGAGCTGACCTACTTCTGTCTGTGTGAGCTGACCTACTTCTGTCTGTGTGAGCTGACCTACTTCTGTCTGTGTGAGCTGACTACTTCTGTCTGTGTGAGCTGACCTACTTCTGTCTGTGTGAGCTGACCTACTTATGTCTGTGTGAGCTGACCTACTTCTGTCTGTGTGAGCTGACCTACTTATGTCTGTGTGAGCTGACCTACTTCTGTCTGAGCTGCCTTATTGCTGTCTGTTTGAGCTGACCTACATCTGTCTGAGCTGCATTACTGCTGTCTGTGTGACAGTGTCTGTCTTAGCTGATCTACTACTGACTGTGTGACCTAATCTACTACTGACTGTGTGACCTAATCTACTACTGACTGTGTGACCTCATTTACTACTGTCTTTGTGACCTGATCTACTACTGACTGTGTGATCTGATTTACTACTGTCTATGTGACCTGATCTACTACTGTGTGTGAACTGACCTCCAAAAGCTGTGTGACCTGATCTACCACTGTCTGTGTGACCTGATCTACCGTTGTCTGTGTGACCTGACCTACCACTGTCTGTCTGAGTTGATCTACTACTGTGTGACCTAATCTACTACTGTGTGACCTGATCTACTACTGTGTAACCTGATCTACTACTGTCTGTGTGACCTGATCTACTACTGTGTGACCTGATCTACTACTGTGTGACCTGATCTACTACTGTCTGTGTGACCTGATCTACTACTGTGTGACCTGATCTACTACTGTGTGACCTGATCTACTACTGTGTGACCTGATCTACTACTGTGTGACCTGATCTACTACTGTGTGACCTGATCTACTACTGTGTGACCTGATCTACTACTGTGTGACCTGATCTACTACTGTGTGACCTGATCTACTACTGTGTGACCTGATCTACTACTGTGTGACCTGATCTACTACTGTGTGACCTGATCTACTACTGTGTGACCTGATCTACTACTGTGTGACCTGATCTACTACTGTGTGACCTGATCTACTACTGTGTGACCTGATCTACTACTGTGTGACCTGATCTACTACTGTGTGACCTGATCTACTACTGTCTGTGTGACCTGATCTACTACTGTGTGACCTGATCTACTACTGTCTTTGTGACCTGATCTACTACTGACTGTGTGATCTGATTTACTACTGTCTATGTGACCTGTATCACTAATAGCAAAATCAGAAGCTGAATTACAAGACCACATGAATAGTCTAAACGAAATGTGTAGGAAACATAACATGAAAATTAGCACAAGCAAAACAGAGGTAATGACTATAACTAAAGAAGAACAAACAGCAACAATTCACCTAAACGAACATCCCTTGAAACAAGTAAAGAGCTTCAAGTACCTAGGAAGTATAATATCATCAAATGGCAGATCAGAAGACGAGATCGAAAATAGGTGCAATAAGGCAAACCAACTCATTGGACAAATGGCACCAATACTAAAGAACAAACATGTATCAATAACTACTAAGAAAGCACTTTACAACACAATCTTCCTACCAACTCTGTGCTACCAATGCCAAACCTGGACAATGACAGAAAAAGAGAAAAGAAAAAATCACAACAACAGAAATGAGGTTTCTGAGAAGAATACTCAACGTATCAAGAAGAGATAAGATCAGAAATGAAGAAATCAGGACTAAAGTAGGGGTTAAAGCTGCTCTAGATTTTATTAGAAAGCAGCAAGTCAAATGGTTTGGCCATGCAAGTAGGCTACCAGTCAACAGCATGCCACAACAAGCAATGATGTACAGACCAGATGGAAACAGAGGAAGAGGCCGACCACGTAAACGTTGGACGGAGGGAATAACAGAATCCATGGGAATGTCGATATACGAAGCCCATAACCGGGCACTCTCACGAAGTTTATACTTCACCTCGACACCGCAAGGTACAAGAGGAACATGATGAGATGAGATGAGATATGTGACCTGATCTACTACTGACTGTGTGATCTGCCTTCTACTGTCTGTGTGAACTGACCTCCAAAAGCTGTGTGACCTGATCTACCACTGTCTGTGTGACCTGATCTACCATTGTCTGTGTGACCTGACCTACCACTGTCTGTCTGAGTTGATCTACTACTGTGTGACCTAATCTACTACTGTGTGACCTGATCTACTACTGTGTAACCTGATCTACTACTGTCTGTGTGACCTGATCTACTACTGTGTGACCTGATCTACTACTGTGTGACCTAATCTACTACTGTGTGACCTGATCTACTACTGTGTAACCTGATCTACAACTGTCTGTGTGACCTGATCTACTACTCTCTTTGTGACCTGATCTACTACTGTCTGTGTGACCTGATCTACTACAGTCTGTGTGACCTGATCTACTACTGTATGTGTGACCTGATCTACCACTGTGCGACCTGATCTACTACTGTCTGTGTGACCTGATCTACCACTGTGTGACCTGATCTACTACTGTGTGTGTGACCTGATCTACTACTGTGTGACCTGATCTACTACTGTGTAACCTGATCTACTACTGTTTGTGTGACATGATCTACCACTGACTGTGAGACCTGATCTACTACTGTCTATGTGACCTGATCTACTATTGTGTGACCTGATCTACTACTGTGTGACCTGATCTACTACTGACTGTGTGACCTGATCTACTACTGTCTATGTGACCTGATCTACTATTGTGTGACCTGATCTACTACTGTGTGACCTGACCTACCACTGTCTGTCTGAGTTGATCTACTACTGTGTGACCTAATCTACTACTGTGTGACCTGATCTACTACTGTGTAACCTGATCTACTACTGTCTGTGTGACCTGATCTACTACTGTCTTTGTGACCTGATCTACTACTGTCTGTGTGACCTGATCTACTACAGTCTGTGTGACCTGATCTACCACTGTGTGACCTGATCTACTACTGTATGTGTGACCTGATCTACCACTGTGTGACCTGATCTACTACTGTCTGTGTGACCTGATCTACCACTGTGTGACCTGATCTACTACTGTGTGTGTGACCTGATCTACTACTGTGTGACCTGATCTACTACTGTGTAACCTGATCTACTACTGTTTGTGTGACATGATCTACTACTGTGTAACCTGATCTACTACTGTGTGACCTGATCTACTACTGTATGTGTGACCTGATCTACTACTGTGTGACCTGATCTACTACTGTCTGTGTGACCTGATCTACCACTGTGTGACCTGATCTACTACTGTCTGTGTGACCTGATCTACCACTGTGTGACCTGATCTACTACTGTGTGTGTGACCTGATCTACTACTGTGTGACCTGATCTACTACTGTGTAACCTGATCTACTACTGTTTGTGTGACATGATCTACTACTGTTTGTGTGACATGATCTACCACTGACTGTGTGACCTGATCTACTACTGTCTGTGTGACCTGATCTACTACTGTCTATGTGACCTGATCTACTATTGTGTGACCTGATCTACTACTGTGTGACCTGACCTACCACTGTCTGTCTGAGTTGATCTACTACTGTGTGACCTAATCTACTACTGTGTGACCTGATCTACTACTGTGTAAACCTGATCTACTACTGTCTGTGTGACCTGATCTACTTTCTGTCTTTGTGACCTGATCTACTACTGTCTGTGTGACCTGATCTACCACTGTGTGACCTGATCTACTACTGTATGTGTGACCTGATCTACTACTGACTCTGTGACCTGATCTACTACTGTGTGACCTGACCTACCACTGTCTGTCTGAGTTGATCTACTACTGTGTGACCTAATCTACTACTGTGTGACCTGATCTACTACTGTGTAACCTGATTTACTACTGTGTAACCTGATCTACTACTATCTGTGTGACCTGATCTACTTCTGTCTTTGTGACCTGATCTACTACTGTCTGTGTGACCTGATCTACCACTGTGTGACCTGATCTACTACTGTATGTGTGACCTGATCTACCACTGTGTGACCTGATCTACTACTGTCTGTCTGACCTGATCTACTACTGTGTGACCTGATCTACTACTGTGTGTGTGACCTGATCTACTACTGTGTAACCTGATCTACTACTGTTTGTGTGACATGATCTACCACTGACTGTGTGACCTGATCTACTACTGTCTATGTGACCTGATCTACTATTGTGTGACCTGATCTACTACTGTGTGACCTGATCTACTACTGACTGTGTGACCTGATCTACTACTGTGTGACCTGATCTACTACTGTCTGGGTGACCTGATCTACTACTGTCTATGTGACCTGATCTACTATTGTGCAACCTGATCTACTACTGTGTGACCTGATCTACTACTGACTGTGTGACCTGATCTACTACTGTGTGACCTGATCTACTACTGACTGTGTGACCTGATCTACTACTGTCTGGGTGACCTGATCTACCACTGTGTGACCTGATCTACTACTGTATGTGTGACCTGATCTACTACTGTCTATGTGACATGATCTACTATTGTGTGACCTGATCTACTACTGTGTGACCTGACCTACCACTGTCTGTCTGAGTTGATCTACTACTGTGTGACCTAATCTACTACTGTGTGACCTGATCTACTACTGTGTAACCTGATCTACTACTGTCTGTGTGACCTGATCTACTTCTGTCTTTGTGACCTGATCTACTACTGTCTGTGTGACCTGATCTACCACTGTGTGACCTGATCTACTACTGTATGTGTGACCTGATCTACTACTGACTCTGTGACCTGATCTACTACTGTGTGACCTGACCTACCACTGTCTGTCTGAGTTGATCTACTACTGTGTGACCTAATCTACTACTGTGTGACCTGATCTACTACTGTGTAACCTGATTTACTACTGTGTAACCTGATCTACTACTATCTGTGTGACCTGATCTACTTCTGTCTTTGTGACCTGATCTACTACTGTCTGGGTGACCTGATCTACCACTGTGTGACCTGATCTACTACTGTATGTGTGACCTGATCTACCACTGTGTGACCTGATCTACTACTGTCTGTCTGACCTGATCTACTACTGTGTGACCTGATCTACTACTGTGTGTGTGAACCTGATCTACTACTGTGTAACCTGATCTACTACTGTCTGTGTGACATGATCTACCACTGACTGTGTGACCTGATCTACTACTGTCTATGTGACCTGATCTACTATTGTGTGACCTGATCTACTACTGTGTGACCTGATCTACTACTGACTGTGTGACCTGATCTACTACTGTGTGACCTGATCTACTACTGTCTGGGTGACCTGATCTACTACTGTCTATGTGACCTGATCTACTATTGTGCAACCTGATCTACTACTGTGTGACCTGATCTACTACTGACTGTGTGACCTGATCTACTACTGTGTGACCTGATCTACTACTGACTGTGTGACCTGATCTACTACTGTGTGACCTGATCTACTACTGTCTGGGTGACCTGATCTACTACTGTGTGACCTGATCTACTACTGATTGTGTGATCTGCCTTCTACTGTCTGTGTGAACTGACCTACTACAAGCTGTGTGACCTGACCTACCACTGTCTGTCTGAGTTGATTTACTACTGTCTGTGACCTGATCTACTACTGACTGTGTGACCTGATCTACAACTGTCTGTGTGACCTGATCTACTACTGTCTGTGACCTGATCTACTACTGTCTGTGTGACCTGATCTACTACTGTCTGTGACCTGATCTACTACTGTCTGTGACCTGATCTACTACTGTGTTACCTGATCTACTACTGTCTGTGACCTGATCTACTACTGTCTGTGACCTGATCTACTACTGTGTTACCTGATCTACTACTGTCTGTGACCTGATCTACTACTGACTGTGTGACCTGATCTTCTATGGTCTATGTGATCTGATCTAATACTGCCTGTGACCTTATCTACTGCTGTCTGTGTGGCCTGATCTATTACTGTCTGTGTGACCTGATCTACTACTGTCTGTGTGACCTGATCTACTACTGTCTGTGTGACCTGATCTACTACTGTCTGTCTGACCTGATCTACTACTGTCTGTCTGACCTGATCTACTACTGTCTGTCTGACCTGATCTACTACTGTCTGTCTGACCTGATCTACTACTGTCTGTCTGACCTGATCTACTACTGTCTGTCTGACCTGATCTACTACTGTCTGTCTGACCTGATCTACTACTGTCTGTCTGACCTGATCTACTACTGTCTGTGTGACCTGATCTACTACTGTCTGTCTGACCTGATCTACTACTGTCTGTCTGACCTGATCTACTACTGTCTGTGTGACCTGATCTACTACTGTCTGTCTGACCTGATCTACTACTGTCTGTGTGACCTGATCTACTACTGTCTGTGTTACCTGATCTACTACTGTCTGTCTGACCTGATCTAAGCTACTGTCTGTGTGACCTGATCTACTACTGTCTGTCTGACCTGATCTACTACTGTCTGTGTGACCTGATCTACTACTGTCTGTCTGACCTGATCTACTACTAGTCCGGTCTGACCGGATCTACTACTGTCTGTCTGACCTGATCTACTACTGTCTGTCTGACCTGATCTACTACTGTCTGTCTGACCTGATCTACTAACTGTCTGTCTGACCTGATCTACTACTGTCTGTCTGACCTGATCTACTACTGTCTGTGTGACCTGATCTACTACTGTCTGGCTGACCTGATCTACTACTGTCTGTGTGACCTGATCTACTACTTGTCTGTCTGACCTGATCTACTAATGTCTGTCTGACCTGATCTACTACTGTCTGTGTGCCTGATCTACTACTGTCTGTGCTGACCTGATCTACTACTGTCTGTCTGACCTGATCTACTACTGTCTGTGTGACCTGATCTACTACTGTCTGTGTGACCTGATCTACTACTGTCTGTCTGACCTGATCTACTACTATGTCTGTTGACCTGATCTACTACTGTCTGTGTTACCTGATCTACTACTGTCTGTCTGACCTGATCTACTACTGTCCTGTCTGACCTGAATCTACTACTGTCTGTGTGACCTGATCTACTACTGTCTGTCTGACCTGATCTACTACTGTCTGTCTGACCTGATCTACTACTGTCTGTGTGACCTGATCTACTACTGTCTGTCTGACCTGATCTACTACTGTCTGTCTGACCTGATCTACTACTGTCTGTCTGACCTGATCTACTACTGTCCTGTCTGACCTGATCTACTAACTGTCTGTCTGACCTGATCTACTACTGTCTGTACTGACCTGATCTACTACTGTCCTGTGCTGACCTGATCTACTACTGTCTGTCTGACCTGATCTACTACTGTCTGTGTGACCTGATCTACTACTGTCTGTCTGACCTGATCTACTACTGTCTGTCTGACTGATCTACTACTGTCATGTTCCTGACCTGATCTACTACTGTCTGTCTGACCTGATCTACTACTGTCTGGTCTGACCTGATCTACTACTGTCTGTCTGACCTGATCTACTACTGTCTGTGTGACCTGATCTACTACTGTCTGTCTGACCTGATCTACTACTGTCTGTGTGACCTGATCTACTACTGTCTGTTGCTGATCTACACTGTGCTACTTCTACTACTGTCTGTCTGACCTGATCTACTACTGTCTGTGTGACCTGATCTACTACTGTCTGTGTGACCTGATCTACTACTGTCTGTCTGACCTGATCTACTACTGTCTGTGTGACCTGATCTACTACTGTCTGTGCTGACCTGATCTACTACTGTCTGTCTGACCTGATCTACTACTGTCTGTCTGAACTGATCTACTACTGTCTGTGTTGACCTGATCTACTACTGTCTGTCTGACCTGATCTACTACTGTCTGTCTGACCTGATCTACTACTGTCTGTGCTGACCTGATCTACTACTGTCTGTCTGACCTGATCTACTACTGTCTGTGTGACCTGATCTACTACTGTCTGTGTGACCTGATCTACTACTGTCTGTCTGTACCTGATCTACTACTGTCTGTCTGACCTGATCTACTACTGTCTGTCGTGACCTGATCTACTACTGTCTGTCTGACCTGATCTACTACTGTCTGTGCTGACCTGATCTACTACTGTCTGTCTGACCTGATCTACTACTGTCTGTCTGACCTGATCTACTACTGTCTGTCTGACCTGATCTACTACTGTCTGTGTGACCTGATCTACTACTGTCTGTGTGACCTGATCTACTACTGTCTGTGTGACCTGATCTACTACTGTCTGTGTGACCTGATCTACTACTGTCTGTGTGACCTGATCTACTACTGTCTGTGTGACCTGATCTACTACTGTCTGTGTGACCTGATCTACTACTGTCTGTGTGACCTTTGACTTTTACTACTGTCTGTGTGACCTGATCTACTACTGTCTGTGTGACCTGATCTACTACTGTCTGTGTGACCTGATCTACTACTGTCTGTGTGACCTGATCTACTACTGTCTGTGTGACCTGATCTACTACTGTCTGTGTGACCTGATCTACTACTGTCTGTGTGACCTGATCTACTACTGTCTGTGTGACCTGATCTA
>JACEFZ010027867.1:342500-365000 GCA_014155875.1 Cepaea nemoralis
CATCACCTCTTCCATTCTTAGTTCCTCACATTCACCGTTCACATCACCTCTTCCTGCCTTACTTCCTCACATTCACAGTTCACAACATGGACACTGATGGGACCTTTTTTGTGCATATCCTTTTTACAGGACATCGCTGTCAGCACCAGCATTTTACTGCTGTCGTTGATGTCTTGGCAAGCTTACGATCAGTAGTTTGCTGTTGCTTTCTGAACGAACGGCTTCCATACCAACTTGTTAAAACCCAGCGCAACGCGGTCTGCTGTCAAAGTGATCGCAGCTGTGTTTCGAGCGCGAGTAAGCAGGCTTACTAATCGCGTCCGTAAGGCCTTCGCCACGGATACAGGCAGATGGGACATTATATTGTGATAAACACAAGGTCAACAACAGACTTGACAGGCCGTCCTTCAATCACACATCCACGTGATACACATAAAGAACCAGTCGTCAGAACACACACATCTGGTGACAGGCACTGCAGTCTTGACCTACTTTGACTATAGGTATGCAAGAAACCTCTGTGGCAATTAATGTACAACCGGGACGCAGAGGTGTTTCCTAGGCACCAGGGCCAGGTTCTATACTGGCCAAGACCTACTAACACGTCCTAGTCGTGCGTCCGGGGCAACAGGTCCCTTCGGGGTCCTGGCTAACGTAGTAGGATCGCTGATTCTTCCGAAGTCGGAGAGTATCTGCCTGCATGGCGAAGTTCAGTCTGCACACCAATAAGCCAGACATGGGACAACGGATACTCACGCAAACCTCAGTCCGGATTGACATAACTTCGATGTTGGACAACAGGATGTCTTCATCCGACATACAGGACTTCACGCTCGAGTTCACAGCCAGCGAACGCAAGCAAATGTACAACCGTTGAATAGACAAAATCAAGGCAGCACGAAACAAACATGAATACATGGTAGCCAGAGTCGCCTTCATTGCACCGGCTGTTACCCCATTTGGTTCGAGCTCTCTTCGCAGAACGGCAAGACGCCTGCCGAGAGCATCGCACAGAGCACGAACTCTGTAGTTCCAGCCTTGACCCCCAGGAGTCTCCGTGAAAAAAAAAAAAAAAACTTGCTCTCATGGTGACGCAGACTGGGGAACGAACGCATGGCCTTCAGAACGTGAGCTTCACCACTTCGCCACGATGCAAGCTTTGCTTGCTTGCTTGCTTGTGTTCGTTGGCTTGAGCTCCAACGCGAAATCCTGTATGTCGGATGAAGACATCCTGTTGTCCAACATCAGTGTGATGTCATACAGGACCTGAGTTTTGCGTGAGTATCCGTTGTCCCATGTCTGACTTATTGGTGTGCAGACTGGTGGTTCCTCGCCGTACAGGCAGACACTCTCCGACTTCGGAGGAATGCAAGCTTTGACTCACCACATCTCCGGGCTTAACAGCAAGTGTGGACTAGGACAAAGGACATCACAATTGACGACAAAGTCGACAATTGATAATTGAAACAAAGGAACCACACATAATAGGTTTTCCAATTTATGGCTAACATATTTTGCTGCATCTCGTCAGGTGCATCCTGCAGTGCTGTATATTCATATATATATATATATATATATATATATATATATATAATATATATATATATATATATATATATATATATATATATATATATATATCGTATGACGGGAATAGACGAATCAAATGTATATATAAAAGTCTCATTACACTTTGTATGCAGAACAAATTTCACAATTGAAGTACATGTCATCAAAACATGTGCTGAAAAATTAATTAAATTAATTACAATAGTTACTGCTATGGTCTAACGCTGTTTTGGGGAAGCTGGAGAGTACCAGACAAGTATTCAATTCCCGTAGCAATAAACTTACTCAACACATTTCCAATCGTAACGCGATGAGGAGGTTGTTTGTCAGGAAATCTCGCTACAGATCTCTGAGCAATCATCCGTGTGTATCGACTGCCATTTCGAAACACTTGCTCAACCAAAAATATTCTTTCTTCCGTTGATAACACCATTCTGTTTGGAGTGCGAAGAATTACCCCAGCAGACGACACTCATTCGCTGCATATTGCTTCACGATGGACAGTGGCGGACATCTTTTTGATGACGTCATGTACTTCATTCAAATTTATGCTACATACAAAGTGTAGTAAGACTTTTCACACACACACACACACACACACACACACACACACACGCACGCATGCACGCACGCACGCATGCGCGAGACACGAGTAAATAGATGAATCATGTCACAAACCTATGCGCAACCTATTGTGTGTGAACTACTACTGGGAGTATTGTGTGTGGCATCTATATTTAAATTCACTAAAGTAATACAATGGATAATTGAATGTACGTTTTGTGAATGATTTTCTACTTTCATAAGTTTACATAATCTGACATTCAGATGTGAAACAGTGCTGGAAGTATGGAAATCGTGAAATCCCTGTGGAAATCAAAGCAACAGATTTGCTTTTTGACAGCTCAATTCCTGTTATCTCTGTATGTGTGTCCCATATACTGCTGTCTTAACTATACCTGGTTAGGTGGGGGTGTTAAAGAAACAGCTGTCTGGACACAGAGAGAGTGCACACGACAATCAGATTATGAACGTTCAAAGTATCAACTGCGAGGGTAGTTAACAAACAGACAGTTAAGTAGGCTGGACATGTTCTTGGTAATTCATGGACGGAATAACTGGTGGATTGAATAACTGGTTAGTGGAATACATAATGGACTGAATAAATGGTGGATAGAATAAATGATGACTGAATAACTGGTGGATGGAATAAATGATGGACTGACTAACTGGTGGATGGAATAAGTGATATTTTTCTTCGCCTCTTGGTTCATTGATGTCTATCTAGTTCTCCCCATTTCTACATTGGTGATTGTCTAGTTATCCCCATTTCTACATTGGTGATTGTCTAGTTCTCCCCATTTCTACATTGGTGATTGTCTAGTTCTCCCCATTTCTACATTGGTGATTGTCTAGTTCTCACAATTTCTACATTGATGATTCTGTCATACCATTGTCCTCCGTCTGTTTTGAGAAGACAACAGTTGGTGAATGATTGCAGTTTACTTGTCATCACTTTCGTTGTTCTCCATGTTGGTGCACCTTCTGCTTGTAACTTAAGAAGACTGTTTACGAGTTACGCTTGTCAGATATAATAAAAATAAGGAAACTTCTCAGATAAATGACCAGAAACTAAGAGGACGTGTGCACGTCGCATTCATTACAATCCTTTGACAGTTGGACACCGGAAAGTGCAGGTCTGAAAAACAATTAATGGAATGGTAGTGGATATGTGGTTTCTGAAGACAATGCAGAGAATACGATGGGCAGACAGGAAAACCAATGAGCAAGACCAAAAGAGGCAAATGAAAACCGTATACGGATGAGAGAAATTAGATATACAGTCAAGATTATTTGGGCATGTTTTGAGAAGAAATAAACTAGAGAACTTTGTGACAGCTGGCAAGATTGATGGGAAAAGACAAGGGGGTGGCAGAGAGGTAAATATCTGGGTGGCTTGCCTACGTAACATGGTCGAGGCAAGAAGATAGAGCTGATCCACGACTCTGGTGATCGTGTGAGATGGGGAAACATGACCGGCCACGCTTATCGGCATGGCACATGATGATGATGATGAAGTGTATGTAATATGTCGCTGCCCAGGGACATTTCAAAATGAGAACACCTCCCCAGCAAAAACTATGTTTAGCATGTGTGGTGTTGGACACTCGAGGTGTTACGGAGTTCGTGCACGGTGTCCGGCAGTTCCTTTTGTGGCCTAAGAGAGGAGGATGTCACATGTGGAAAGGGGGGGGGGGTATCGAGTGTACAGCATCAATGGGGGTCTTGTTAGTTAGGTAGTCATTAGGTCATTCTCACAACAGATGGAACTATTAGTGGATAAGTACGAGGGTAAGTTAATAAGTAACTCACAAATGGCTGTAGAAAAATAACTAACTACGATAACAACTTGAAACCAGTTTATTTTTATACATACATTGTCCCTTTATTTCTCAACATAATTTCCACCAACATTGATGCATTTATCATATCGTTTTATCAGTCCTCCCAAACCGGCTGCATAGAACTGCGTGCCCTGTTTTCATTTACCTGTCATCTCACAGAACTGTGTGACTTACTTATTGACTCGCCCTTGTAATGTTTTTCTATCCAGCTATGCATCACTTTACGTGACACACATTTTTCAGCATAAACACTGAAAACCCACCTTGGCGGGAGACATTTCGCGAATGACGCCGAAGTTGAATGTGAAGTGAAAACGTGGTTTTAGAAAACAGAGCACGCAGTTCTATGCGGCCGGTTTGGGAGGACTGATAAAACAATGGGATAAGTGCATCAATGGTGGTGGAAATGAAGTTGAGAAATAAAGGGACAATGTATGTATAAAAATAAACTGTTTCAAGTTATCATAATTAGTTATTTTTCTACAGCCATTTGTGACTTACTTATTGACTTCCCCTCGTCCTTAGATTTCCACCGGCTATGTGGCGAATGGGTTATGGACGCTAATCGTAGTCCCGCATAACGCGTTCGAAACACAGCTGCGGGCGATTTGGAAGCAGACTGCCTTGCGTTAGTTTCCAAACAATGGTATGAGTGCCTGTATTTCAGAAAGCATTGCAGGCTACTGAGCGTAGACTTGCCAAGAGATCACAAACAACCAAACAATGCCGGAGTTGACTACTACGTCCTGTAAAGGATATGCAACTAATTTAGATTCCATGCCCAGTATATTCCCCGGTGTGTAGCTATATTTGGGTAGCAATGTAGACAGGGATGGGAAAACAGGAGCGAATGGATAAGAGCGCTCGCTCTTAAACTTCCAGTGTTCTGATGCCGAGGTAGCGGGTTCAACCCCTACACAGGTCAGTTGAACTAAAATGTTGACTTCTCGTCCTTGACTTGAGGACCTAAATTACAATTACTCTGAAGTCGGAGTGGGTTTGCCTGATATCGAGGGACACTGATAATAAGGAAAGCTAATTCACACGCAAAATTTACCCCCGTACATTAGAAGTAATAGCACGTGTGTGGACTACACTTGAGTTCAAATGCGAGCGAATGAAAAAAGGAGAGAGATCAAAATAAGACTACAGAAGCAAAGAGCGGCTTTAATAGGGCTAGAGCAGTGGTTCTCAACCTTTTTTTGGTGCGCGCCCCTTCACCATATTTTCAGAACGTAATTCCCCCCTCCCCCTTTCATATTTCCTATCTAACTCCCCCCCCCCCCCCACCCCTATACAGTATACGTAAAAATGTAAGGTAAATTTAATAGCACATACTAAAACAAGTCTAGGCATCCACATAAAACATGATTTGTGGGTCTACTGACTTTATAAAATGAATTTTAGAAGGATGAGACGTACTTAACTGTAAAGTATGAAGGGAAAAACAATATCAAGTAATCGGTTCTTGTATTAATGCGATCTTGAAATGGTCTTCATTCCCCCCCCCCCCCCCCCCTGGAAACCCCAAAATTCCCACCTGGGGGGGGGGGGAATTCCCCACCGGTTGAGAACCACTGGGCTAGAGTATTTGTGGACGTCAACATAAGTACTCTGAGCGACAAACTTAGAATGTTCAATGGTAACGTTAAGCCAGTACTTCTGTGTGGATCTGAAGCACGGAGGAAGACTAACACAATGATAAATTCACTACAAACATTCCTTAAATGATGCCTATGCAAAATAGGACATTAATGGTTTGACAGAGTCGCCAATGTGAAGCTCACGGAGAGAACCAGACAAATACCAGAAAACCAAGAGCTGAAGAAAAGACACTAGTGCTGGATAGGTCACACACTGAGACAACCTGAACATTGTCTAACTAGAAAAGTCTTTGGAATCAACGGCATAACGGCAGAAATATAGGAAGACCTGAATACACACGCAGAATGGAAGTAGAGACAGAAATGAGTAAAGTGTGAAGGGCATGGACTTACCCGCACGGAACAGCTAAGGATAGGACATCTTGCAGTGAGTTGGTTGAAGATCTAAGCCCCGTTTACTCGGAAAGAAGAAATGCAGCGACTGATGACACCTATTCTGTGTTGGTTGACTATTATTCTTTGGCAGCCTTCATGGCTCTCTTGTCTAGCTTCACCCTGTTTGACATGATTCTGTTGCAGTCAGGCCACGGTTGCCGAGCCATATCAATGCCTGACTCAACCTGCCTCGCTCAAGTCGCTCAGGAAGTTACCGTGGTCCATTGCCCATCCGTTCCACTACAACAGCCAGGCCCACTCGCCTGTCTGTTCATCCCTGTCCTCTTACACCTGTGAACCCAGGTACAAAAATGGCACATATTTTAGTCAGCCATGACCTTCTGAGCAATTCCATTCGCACAAAGCAACAAACCAACCGCATCTGCGTGATATCGGTTATTCATTAAAATGATGTTGTCTGGGCGACGTCTGTAAAGCTGCTTAGCTGGTCTCGAGGTCTTAAAAGGTGAAAGCTACAGGCAATTTGCGTCGAGTGCAGTCCGGGCCAGATAAAGCGGTATTGATTGACACTCATAAAGCGAGTACCGATGAATAAGATAGGTATATTATAACACTATAGACCTCCTCCTCCTCCTGCGTCTTCTTCTTCTATCCTTCTTCTTCTTCTTCTTCTTCTTCTTCTTCTTCTTCTTCTTCTTCTTCTTCTTCTTCTTCTTCTTCTTCTTCTTCTTCTTCCTCCTCCTCCTCCCCTCCTCCTCCTCCTCCTCCCCTCCTCCTCCTCCTCCTCCCCTTCCCCTCCTCCTCCTCCTCCATATGTTTATTATTCGTCCATTCTCCTTAGCCCCCGAGGCAGGAATCTGCTATGTGTCTGCGATGTTTTGGGATCACCCCACTTTGTAGTGCTGAATGCACTGATGAATACATGGCTGGTCTTTCCCTCTTTTAGCGAAAGAGGAGCGCAGGCATCAAACCCTCATCCCACCAAACTCGTGACATATATTCTCCTAACCATTACACCAACACGGCCGTGTCATCGATAGCGCTACTGTAAATTAAATCAGGAAACATGGCGGATCTTTCCCTCTTTTAGCGAACGAGGAGCGCAGGCGTCAAACCCTCATCCCACCGAACTCGTGACATATATTCATATATTCTCCTAACCATTACACCAACACGGCCGTGCCATCGATAGCGCTACTGTAAATTAAATCAGGAAACATGGCGGGTCTTTCCTTCTTTTAGCGAACGAGGAGCGCAGGCGTCAAACCCTCATCCCACCAAACTCGTGACATATATTCTCCTAACCATTACACCAACACGGCCGTGTCATCGATAGCGCTACTGTAAATTAAATCAGGAAACATGGCGGATCTTTCCCTCTTTTAGCGAACGAGGAGCGCAGGCGTCAAACCCTCATCCCACCGAACTCGTGACATATATTCATATATTCTCCTAACCATTACACCAACACGCCCGCGCCATCGATAGCGCTACCGTGAATTAGAACAAGAAACATCATGAAAGTAAGGTTGTAGTGTACATCTATGGACGAGCACATTTCAAGAGAGCAATGTTGTAATACATGTGTATACAGTTAAAATAGAAGAACAGACTTCAAGAGAGCAATCTGTTAACGCGCATCCATCCATCCGTCTGTCTGTTTCTCTGTTTGTCTGTCTGTCATATTCTTCCTCATTTGCCTTCAGATATCAACATAAATTAACCCAAAGAATTCAACAGTGAACTTCAACAGTGAATCTAGACGATGGGGAAACACCCAAGACAACAAAAGGAAGAAACACCAAAAAAAAAAAAAAGAAGAAATACCAAGAAAACAAAATGAAGCAACACCAAGAAAACAAAGTGAAGCAACACTAAGAAAATAACATTAACACCAAGAAAATAAAATGAAGAAACACCAAGAAAACAAAATGAAGAAACACCAAGAAACAAATATAGAAACACCAAGAAAACAAAATGAAGAAACAAAGAAAACAAAAAGAAGAATCAAGGAAACGAAATGAAGAATAATCAAGAAAACAAAATCACGAGTAAACATCAATCAACGTGCATCTATACTCTAATGTAGACTGGGGGAAAGAGAGTGAAAATAACACTTCGCGGAAGACCCGTATTTGAATGTCAAGTTTGCTCAAAGGCCATTAATCGGGCAGTTGCGGCTTTGCTCGGTTCCGTTTTCAGAGCTCCCCGAAGGATTTGGCTGACAAGAAACTCACCCGGCGTGGATAGTAAACTCATTTCTCAGCCGAGGATGATGTTTCCGTGGCGTCGTGTCGAGTTCTCATGAGTGGTAAATAACGACGTAAAGATGGCTGTCTGTTAGCGTCCCTGCGGTTGACGGGTAGGGCATCAGCATGTTGCTGTTGGGGTCTCTGTGGTCTAAGTGGGTATATCTGTTAGCTCCGATGGACAACACATCTCTTTCAAATTAATACTCGAAATGTGGCAGGTCCGGTCACGGGATTATTAATCTGAGGCTGGGATGGGCCCTAATTATAACTTCTCTTCTGAAGTTGAGCGGGGTAGGGGTAATAGAAAAACAATAACAGCATTAGACTATGGTAGTGTACATCTCCATTAAGTGTAGGCCTCTAGCTAATTGCAGTGGTTATCTCTGCAAGTTTTCAAACCCTAGCCTAATAGCCTATTGTTGTATGGCTCTCCTGTATCTAGGATAGCACACTACCCTGTTATAGGGGGCCTCGGCCCCTTTAAATCATGTGGATACCAACAGCTGTACACATAAAATCTCCCTAACGTCAATGGCTTTACACATGCAATCTCCCTAGCGCCAGCAGTGCTACACATGAAATCTCCCTAGCACCAGCAGTGCTACACATGAAATCTCCCTAGTACCAGCAGTGCTACACGTGAAATCTCTCTAGCATCAGCAGTGCTACACGTGAAATCTCCCTAGCATCAGCAGTGCTACACATGAAATCTCCCTAGCATCAGCAGTGCTACACGTGAAAGTGGCCTGTTTATGAACCCACGTTTGTGCATGGCAGCTGAGGAGTTGTTTATTAAATTCTCCGTTAGTGCATATAAGCTGAAGTGGCGTGTTAGCTAGCGCACTAGCATACTACCACGGTATATCCGAGTTTGAACACCTCCGCCTTGTGCTGGATTTTTGTGTCGTGAGAACATACTTCCAGCTTCTTAAATTGATTACCATAAAGTTGTCGGGGAAGCACAGTGGTATCCTTGATTCAGAATGCTATCTAGTGAAAGCAGTATGGGCCTAGTAGCATAGTTCAAGCCGGCGCTATGGCTAGAGGGCAGTGAACATACCGAGTCAATCAGCTGCATACTATGTTGAAGCAGGCTGTCTTGCGTTGGTTTAGATTGTATGGGCGTCGGTCGTTCTGAAAGTAATGGCAAACTACTGAACATATAAAATTGTCCAGTTAATCACAACAGTTAAAGTATTCCGAGATTGATTGCGACGTCCTGTAAAGAACGCGTGACTAGCTTTAGCATATTCGAAACATGCCACGGTGAGATGGTCATACGTCCAGGACTGTGTTATGTTTGTGACTGTCCAACCGTTGATAGATATATAAATAACCACATCATGTGTACGTCACTTGGTCATATGTATTTGTTTATTCTGTTTCAGAACTTTCTTTTCAAGGAAGGCTGCCCTAGAGAAGGAATACGCACAGGTAACGTCTTCTTGTTTTTCTGTCACTTTTTCTTTTTACAATTACTTCTGTTTTTCTTTTATTCCAAGTCCGTTATTGTGACTTTCTGTTATAATTATATCTATCATTTTCAGCGACCACAACATTGCTTACTTAAATAATATAGAATGACATCTAATATAGCCTGATCCCGCGAGGAGGAAAGAGAAAGGGGAGATGGCAACCGAGAACTATAACAAGGACGAAGAGAAATAGATAATCGAGAATGATAACAAGGATGAAGAGAAATAAACACAGTTACGTGTTCCGTGGAAAGAGCCAACCCAAGGCGGCTAAAAATAAATCAGATAGTTATTCAGTTTATTTAGGGAGAGCCACGCTAACAGTAACTAAAATAGAATGGGCAATGAATCGTGTAAGACAAAGGAGATGGAACGATTGCGGTAATCGCCCTGGGGGAGGAGGTGGCTGTTGGAGAGGCAAGAGATGGCAGAGTGTGTGGAGGGTGGACAGAACGCCTTGACGGGGAAAAGATCGTTAATATCAACTTATTAACGATGCTCTTATAGGGAATTTGCAAGTTTGCAGTATCAGAAAGAAACATTTGAAATCGGCAGATTTTACTTAAAGCGCGTGGGGAATTACGCACGTGAGATGTTAATTGATGGAAGTAATGGTGCGGGGATAGAGAGGAGAGGGGGAAGATTGGGGGAGGGAGGGACACGGAAGTGGCTGTCATGCGTTGGTGTGGTTTATTAAAGAGGGCAGTACAGACTGGATGTTACCGGACTTGGGCTGCAATGTTGCATGTTTATTCATCATCATCATCATCATCATCATCATCATCATCATCATCATCATCATCATCATCTTCCACTCATCTTCCTCAGCCAGTCTTTTATGTGCAGAATACATTGCATGCTTATTATTATTATTATTATTCATCTTCTACTTTTGCCGTTAAGCGCCCGATGGGGTGGCTCTGGATAATATATTGTCATTCCGTTTGATTGTTCAATGTCTTTGATGTCGTCAATCCAATTTGTTCTCGGGCGTTCTTACGCTCTCGTATCGGATCTTCTTTGATGTGGGGCCAGTGATAGATAGTTGATGGTGTTGTATTTTAACGAGATTGCCGAACCATGTGACCTTCTTTCAATGTGTGTGGCACAAGGTGTTGATCCAGTTGTCTGTCTGATGACATCAATTCTTACATCGGTCTCGGATAGTTAAGTTGACAACCCTTCTCAAGCATCTTATCTCGCAGGTGTTGATTTTGCGTCAGTATAATTTGGGCAACACCCAAGTTTGACATTGGTAGCATAGCGTCGGCGTCACCACGCGATTTATCTGTCGTTTTGTGGACATCAGTATTCAGTGGTACCTCGGGTTACGAACGCCTCAGATCACGGACAATTCAGGTTACGAACAACAACTTCGAAATTTTATGTCTCCTGTAACGAACAGTGCCTCGGGTTACGAACGAAGGCGAGAGAGAGAGAGAGAGAGAGAGAGAGAGAGAGAGAGAGAGAGAGAGAGAGAGAGAGATGAGAGAGATGAGAGAGAGAGAGAGAGAGAGAGAGCAAGCAAGGTGTAACGTTGGAGACAAACGATCGCGTACAGTACAAACAGATGAGCTGGTGGATCTTCAGAATGAACAGCTAAAGACATTAAAGGAGGAGCAGTCGTCCGATGATGAGGAGTCAGTGACCCTTTCAACTGCCAGGATTAAAGAAATTTGCAGCAAGTGGGCAACGTCGAAGACTTCATTGTGAACCATCATCCAAACAAACTTGTTGCTAACAAGCCCTATGCCCCTATATGTGATGAATGAAAACACGATGGCCCACTTCAGAAAGATTCTCCAGCAGAGGAAGCGACAAATTTCCCTTGATAGTTTCTTGGTGCAGAAAGATTCCCAGTCGGCTGCCAAGTAATAGCGACAAGATACTCCTGAAACAAATATTTCAGAATAACAAAGAAAGTTACAAATTTCCCATGATCGTTTTCTTGGTAATAAAGATAGACTAAATCTCTTTTTATTTTACATTTAATTCATTTGGTTGTTTTCTTTCTCTTTATGTAAAACATGAAGTACATGCATTCTTTGCGTTTTGTCAGGTAAACGACCGGATGTTAATAAAAAAGAACGATTCTTTCATCTTGAAACGGATTGTCTTTATTTAATTGATTTCAGTGTTTCGGGTTACGAACATTTCGGGTTACGAACAGAGTTCTGGAACGAATTAAGTTCTTAACCCGAGGTACCAATGTATTTGAATGTTATAGTATGGGTGATAGTTGATACATAAGTGTATTTGTCTGTTGACATCTGATTTCGATTTGCTGTCTGTTCTGCCGTCATCTGTGATCACACGTCCTAGATATTTAAGTTCTTTAATTATCTCACACATTCCATTGCCTGCTGTATAGATGGCAGCACTGAGTAGATGTTAAGGCACTAGGGTTATAGGATTGTCTTCTACTTTTTCTTTGTTTTCCTGTCGAGGGAAATACGTCTGACCTAGTTAAGCACCTCAAAGGTCAGTATGTCCAACATCGACACGTATTTGTGCCAGGTTTGCTACCACCAGACCAGTGGTTCTGAACCTTTTTTGGCCTATACACCCCTTCACCATATGTTCAAAATGCCATTTCCCCTTTCGTATTTCCTCCCTATGACCCCCCCCCCCCCACCACACACACACACTCACAGTATTCGTAAAAATGGAAGCTAAATATAATAACACATACTAGAACAAGTCTAGAAGTCTACATAAAACGTGATTTGCGATTATAAAACGAATTTCAGAAGGGCGAGAAGTACAGAACCGTAACGTATGCAGGGAAAACATTATCAAGTATTCGGTTCTTGTGTTAACGCGATCTTGAAATAATCTTAATCCCCCCCCCCCCTCCCACCTTGAAACCCTATCTCCCCGGGGGTGGGCGGGGGGAATTCCCCACCGGATGAGAACCACTGCACTAGACAGATTCCATCCAAGCTAACTGGTACTATCGGCTCGTGAGTATGTTTTCTTTCCTAACAATATTAGCAGGGCAGCAGATTTAAGGCCTACTCTTTCCTATGTGCAACTGCCGCGGTATGTTTAACGTGCGCAATTTGCATATGAGAACTCCTGTTTTCCGCCCTTATCCGAGAAGGCTAAGTTTCCAATGTCACTACTCATGAGATCAGGAGGACGCATGATATTATTAGATACCAGTGCTTCGTGGACACATATTCAACCCTGTTCCTATGTTGGGGACGAGCCCTGTATATGATAAGCCTTGGGCGGACAAAGTAAATACCGATTCTGTGTTGCATATTTATGATGCACTGCAAGCGTGACAACACAGAGTGGATGGTAAATGATTTAGGTTGCATTATTTGTCATCCGTTGTAAAGATGGCAGCATGGACGATGTTAAATACCTTGGATTGTAATTTATTTTATTTATTTCCGATGTTATCTCAATGCCTACGTCTGTTGTTGATCACTTCTCTCAATGTGTTTTTGATATTATTTCAATGCCTACATCTGTTGTTGATCAATGTCTCTCAGTGTGTTTCTAATGTTATTTCAATGCCTATAATGAGTGTCGATCAATATCGTTGAATGTATTTCGTATGGTATTTCAATGCCTACCATGAGTGCTGATAAATTCCTCTTAATGAATTTCCAATGATATTTCAATGACCTCCACTGTGGACATGGCGATTGATTTTCTTCTATTTGAGGTTTTACATGGACTGTACTTGATACAATTGCTTGTAGTTCGTCACTACCCATGGCCCATTCTTCGTTTCTAATTACCGTTTGTACGGAGTTGTAGTTTCTCCACAATGTGTCTGTACATCTCATTATGTCGGATGTACTTTGCTGAACGCCTGTCTCACCACAGCCCTCCGGAATGACTTGGTTCTCCTTCAGGTCCCCTGTCTCATGAGTCTTAGTGCCTCAGGTGTCTTTAGTGTCCACTGTCGTGTTGGGTTACTCCGGCCTCTTCTTCTTTATACATGTGTATGATGTATTTTTTATGATTGTGGGGTGTTTGAAAATATTGCCATTCCAAGTTTTGTATTCACCCTCTGTGGAGTTCGTGCAACATAAAAGGTACATACACAACTTAGAGGCAATATTTTCAAAAACCCCACAGTCATTAAAAATACACTATGTATTGCTTCTTCTGCGTAAATCCGGAATGTTGTTTTAGACGTAATTTCGTTGTGTCTGTTTACAGCAGAGCTGCGATATTTGCACCTTTCGGCCGACACATCGACTTCTTCAGGCATTTGTTGACAGGTTTACCTTCCCCGTTTCTAGGTACTATACCTTCCATTACGGCTCTGCCCAAGTCACTGTAGCATTTATACGACACGGACTAACGACGGGGTATTCCCTACACCAGTCAACGTTATCCCCCTGCTCAGAAAGCAATGGAAAACTACTGACAGTTCAATTTGCCTAGTAAAATCAATCTGGAGTTGGGGGTTGATCGCAACGTCCTGCCAAAGACAAGCATCGTTTAAGGTATTTTAATTTTCGAGAATTGAAGCTGTTCATGGGCCAGTGTTATCCCATGTTCTAATGTGATAAAATACCGTGTGTCCCCTTAAATTAATACCTACCCCTAACCCTAACGCGATTTTTCAGGATGCTTTTAATATACGACCGACCCCTAAAATAAGCTCTATTTAGATCGTCAGCTAGAATAAAGTGATTAAACGTGCATTTGCATTCAAGTACTTTGTTGATGGCATCGACTTTTCTAAATACCAACTGTCCAACACGATTGCTTTGGATGAAACTGCAGTGTTTAGTGGCCTAGGATCTCAGACGACAATTGTTCAGACGGAATTCCGGATTTGGAGAGTTATGACGATGTTCCAGAAGAAGATGGCATGGCTGTATTTGAATAAGTGTAGAATTTTCTGCGTGAATAAATGTAGATTTTTTAAATTAAAAAAAAACAAAACATCTCCGGAAACAAGCTATAGTGCATTTTGGTTTAAATTTAACTTTAAAGACCCGGTTTTATTTTCGGAGAAACACTGTATCGGTATTTTTCTTCTTCTCGATCCACAACATACTAAGAATCTGTACAACGTTTGTATGCCGAAGCCATGAGTTTCTTCTGCAGCGATTGCGAAATGGTCGACTACTCGCATCCATACGTTGTCACGGGAATGTTGCATGCTCTCAACATGATTATGTTTGTTTGTTTGTTTGTTTGTCTGTTTGTTTGCCGTGTTGTACCATAGTGTGTTAATACTCTTGAACGTATGCATTGCTGTGTCCGGTCATCGTATGACATTTTAAAAACAGTCATTAAGACTTAAAAACAAAACCATCTTCATTTTTTTGTTAATTATGGCGCCATGGTGTTTTCAGTTTGTGCCATTTTCAGCTTCCTCATCTTTGATTATAATTCTTGGTTGAGATGTCGTTTTGCTTGCGGACATTATTTTTCTGATCTGAATGTTCAGAAACATATTGTCTCTTTAATGCGTGATATTTGTTTTAATTTAATATTCGGAAGATTATGCTTCATCTTAACTGTGTCTTTTTGACAGACATAATTATTTCTTCTAATCCCCTACGACTGTTGGAGAGAAGGACGAGAGAGAGAGAGAGAGAGAGAGAGAGAGAGAGAGAGAGAGAGAGAGAGAGAGAGAGAGAGAGAGAGAGAGAGAGAGAGAGAGAGAGAGAGAGAGAGAGAGACATCTTAACTGTGTCTTTTTGACAGACATAATTATTTCTTCTAATCCCCTACGACTGTTGGAGAGAAGGACGAGAGAGAGAGAGAGAGAGAGAGAGAGAGAGAGAGAGAGAGAGAGAGAGAGAGAGAGAGAGAGAGAGAGAGAAAGAGAGAGAGAGAGAGGATGAAGGAGGAAGAAGGCGAGGCAGAAGAGGTAGAAAGAGGTGTAAGACACAGCTCCTGGAAGAGAGGGCGTGAGTGGAGTTGTATAAGGATGGACACAGGACGGTTGTAACACATTGGGCATGAGCATGTTTGAGGCCTGGGAACTGGTACAGGATGGGGAGTCTTCCTGGCGCGCCGTGCTGAGAGCGCCGTTCTGCACGGACCTGCTACATGTGATGAATACAAGTGATCATACTACTTCCTACTGGTTGTGGATCTAGAGAATTGTCTGAAGGTATGATTCTTGTCCATGATTCACTTTCGCACTCAAGGTCAGCATGGCCGAATGGATAAGAACGCTGGCTCTGAAACTTCCTGTGTGCTGATGGTGAGGTAGCGGGTTCAACCCCTACACCAGTGAGTGGGACTAAAGTGCTGACTTCTCGTCCTTGACGTGGGGACGTAAATTACAAGTACCTCAGACAGCAGAGTGGGTTCGTCTGATGGTTGGGGACACTGGTAATAGGGAAAGCTAATCTACACGAAAACACCAGTCCAGTGCACTTTCCTGTAGTGACAACCACTATAGTGCGCTCACAAATGTTTGTCCTAATTCACGTTCAGTTTTTGTAAAGGTATCTGCTGCATGCCAGTCTCCATGACGAAGGAGTTAAGGACGTTGTTCGTAATCCCGTATACTCACATACAAAACACAGCTGCGTGAGATTCGGCAGCGGATCATGTCATGTTGGTTACTTACGGGGTATGTGAGCCGGTCGCTCCGAAAGCAGTGACAAACTACTGAGCGTAATCTTGCCAAGGACACCAACAGCAGCTGAAAATGCTGGTGTTGACTGCAACGTTCTGTAAGGGATATGCAACTTAAAAAGAAAAAAAAATTGTTCGAACTTGGAGCATTTGTTCCTCACGATAATTGCAAATTTACAATAAAATCTTTCTGTTTGTACAAAACTAGATAGAGTCGCCTAATTGCTATTGCCTCACTATATTTGAGCACTCGTTTATTGTCCCTCGAACACAATATAGGATACGTATTTCTTTGTTAACTTTATGATAGCAATTAAGCAGTAGTTTCGAAATCGCCGACTCGGCATTTGATGACTTGTCGACTGCACGGGGTTTCTTGAAGAAAAACTAACTCTCTTTTTCATCCATATTGGTTTATGTTCGGTGACTCGATTTGCTAATTGTCTTTTCGGTGTACCTATTTAAGTTGCTTGGCACTCACACTGGGATTGATAAGTAGGGTTTGATTTGATGTACAGAGACAATAGTTTTTTCACAAATTGAGTAGGTATCGAGGTGATTTGATATATCGTCATTAGTTCATCAGCAAAGAATGTTTGGGCTACTGCTGTTTTAAGTGGACCGTGTATTCGTTTTATTACGTCGTCCTCTGAAGTTTTGGGATTGATGATTCTGTGAGGGTGGGTTTGGGTGGCAGGTAGTGACGCTTGATGAAGTCGGTTGGATGTCTGTTAGATTGTAGAGCCTGGCATAGGAGACACTACCAGTAGCTGCGCTACCGTGGGCATAGCTTTTGGGGTCATTGGAACACTCAAGCCCCTCTGCCGTTACAAGGTTGATACACAGCAGAGGGGCTCCAGAGGATGGGCGACCAACCAAGCAGCCAAACAAGTCATCAACTAAGCAAGTGAGCAGCCAAACAAGTCACCAACCAAGCAAGTAAGCAGCCAAACAGCCAACAAACCTTATGAATTCAGTATACAATATTGTAAACATTACCTCAACATTGTCAATTCGTAATCCCGCATGCTGCGTTCGAAACACACCTGTGGGCGATTTGCCAGCAGAATACCTTACGTTGGTTTCCCTACAATGGTATGAGTGCCGGTCGTTCAGAAAGAAATGGCAAACTACTGAACGTGAACTTGCCCAGGAAACACAAACAGCCAAAAGATGCTGGCGTTGACTGCAACGTCCTGTACAGGATATGCAACTAACTTAAAAAAAAAAACATTACATGTTTATTCATGTAAAGTTGCACTTTTCTACCCAACCCCCGAATGCCTGCGGCAAACCAGCATTTTCTCGCGTCTACGCTTAAAACGCGGAGGTTAAGAGTTAATCCGTGTTCCACGTGACTGGTGCCCCACACTATTAACCTACTTTGACAATGTTAAGCTCTGCGACCCTTGTGAGCCTCCCCCCTCCCCCAAATTTCTCGTCTGCTTGCCTGTTATCTTTGCTTCATCGATACACCAGAAGCATTAGTTGTGCTGTTATTTCTCCCTCAAGTCAAGATATCAAAAGAGTTATGTTGCTGTCGGCTGTCAGCCGTCTAATCTTCCTGTACCGTAAAAGCGACCTTTGCATGTGTTCATCGAAAGTCTCCCCTCCGGGTCGTGGATTGGAGACAGTGGAACACCTACAACAAGTGTAGGAGACATGACCAGCCTAGGTTTGATCCCAACCAGTCCACGTGTGCTGTGTGAATCATGGCCTGGGTGCAACCCGATGTACCGTAACACAGATGTGACGTTTATCGGCCTTCCATGTCCCTCTGATTTCTGGGGTAAGGAGATCATCGCCACACAGTCCCCGTGGAGAAGACAGTTTAGTACCGGATCGAGATAAAAGTCTCTCCATCAACCTCACTCTAATGGACTCAAGCTCCTGTCAGAGCTTGGCAGCCCTGAGCCTAGTGCATTTGAGTTGGACCTCGCTCTCCCAGACACATCACAACCAACCAGCTAGCCATCCAACCAACCAGCCAATCAACCAACTAACCAGCAAACCAACCAATCAGCCAGCCAACCAACCTGCCAATCAACCCACCAACCAAACAACCAACTAACCAGCCAACCAACCAGCTAATCAACCAACTAACCAGCAAACCAACCAATCAGCCAGCCAACCAACCTGCCAATCAACCCACCAACCAAACAACCAACTAACCAGCCAACCAACCAGCTAATCAACCAACCAATCAGCCAGCAAACCAACCAATTCTACCAACCAGCTAGCAAACTAACCAGCTAGCCAACCGACCAGCTAGCATAGTAACCAGACAGCCAACCAACCAGCTAGCAAACTAACCAGCCAGCCAACCAACCAACCAACCAGCGAGCCAACCATCCAGCCAGTCAGCCAACCAACCAATCAATCAACCAACTAACCACCCAGCCAACCAACCAGCTAATCAACCAACCAACCAGCCAATCAACCAACCAACCAATCAACCAACCAGCTAGCAAACTAACCAACCAGCCAACCAACGAACCAGCCAGCAAACCATCCAACCAGCCAGCAGACCAGCCACCCATCCAACCAACCAACCAACCAACCAACAAACCAACCAACCAACCAACCAACCAACCAATCAACCAACCAACCAACGAAACAAACAACCAACTAACCACCCAGCCAACCAACCAGCTAATCAACCAACCAACCAGTCAGCAAACTAACCAATCAACCAACCAGCTAGTAAACTAGCCAACCAACCAACAAGCCAGCAAACCAGCCAGCCAACCAACCAACCAACCAACCAGCCAGCAAACCATCCAACCAGCCAGCAGACCAGCCACCCAGCCACCCAACCAACCAACCAACCAATCAACCAACCAAACAAACAACCAACTAACCACCCAGCCAACCAACCAGCTAATCAACCAACCAACCAGTCAGCAAACTAACCAATCAACCAACCAGCTAGTAAACTAGCCAACCAACCAACAAGCCAGCAAACCAGCCAGCCAACCAACCAACCAACCAACCAACCAACCCACCCACCCACCCACCCACCCACCCACCCATCCACCTACGAAAGTCCAACAATAGGAGTTGGTCTGCTCACAAGTCCCAATTGTTCAGACTGGGCCCCGACAGGCTGTGATAGATCGTTATTATTCCTTATCCGATAGTGCTAGGTATCCTACTTCACTCCCCACGGCATCTGGGGAGAGCTGGGTATCATTTTGGACAGCTAGGTTTTTGTTGTTGTAAAAGTGCCCAGCCGTATGCAGGAATCAAACCAGAAGCTGGAGACTCTGGGGCGGACATGACTTGGTCACTTTTAGGTTTATTACATAATTTAACACAAGACATTCATGGACGCCTTATGTGTGTTAGAATGTCGAGCCAGTAAGTAAACATTTCACGCGGGAAAATGGTTTCTCTAGCTTAAGGAATAGCCAGGTTCCTTATTTGATGTATGTCATGGCGCGGATGTTAGCTTTTGTTTTTGTAGTGACATCACTTCCTGTTTGTCTTTAAGGCAGATTTGGGTAGACTGACGTTTTACACACGAATATGTTTATATTGGCCATTGTTGTACACATTAGGTTTCTATGTGGTGACGTTGTACACACGATGTTTCTATGTGGTGACGTTGTACACACGATGTTTCTATGTGGTGACATTGTAATTAAGAATAGGTTTCTGTGTGGTGACGTTGTACACACGAGGTTTCTATGTGGTGACGTTGTACACACGAGGTTTCTATGTGGTGACGTTGTACACACGATGTTTCTATGTGGTGACGTTGTACACACGATGTTTCTATGTGGTGACGTTGTAATCAAGAATAGGTTTCTATGTGGTGACGTTGTAATCAAGAATAGGTTTCTATGTGGTGACGTTGTAATCAAGAATAGGTTTCTATGTGGTGACGTTGTACACACGATGTTTCTGTGTGTGTTGACGTTGTAATCAAGAATAGGTTTCTATGTGGTGACGTTGTACACACGATGATTCTGTGTGTGTTGACGTTGTACACACGATGTTTCTGTGTGTGTTGACGTTGTAATCAAGAATAGGTTTCTATGTGGTGACGTTGTACACACGATGTTTCTATGTGGTGACGTTGTACACACGATGTTTCTATGTGGTGACGTTGTACACACGAGGTTTCTATGTGGTGACGTTGTACACACGATGTTTCTATGTGGTGACGTTGTACACACGATGTTTCTATGTGGTGACGTTGTACACAAGAGGTTTCTGCGTGATAACATTGTACACAAGAGGTTTCTGTGTGGTGATGTTGTACAAAACAATAGGTTCCTATGTTGTGACTTTGTACACAAGAAACAATGTCTATGTGACGTTGACCATAAGAACAATTTCTATGAGGTGATGTACACAATAATAGATTTCTTTGTGACGGTAATGGTTTACACAAGAACCAATTTCTATGTTGTGATGTATACATGACTTATTTCGATGTGGAGGTCAGCATGGCTGAAAGGATAAGAACGCATGTTCTTAAACATCCGGTGTGCTGATGCCGAGGTAAGGTGTTCAATCCCTACACCGGATAGCTGGACTAAAATGTTGACCTATCGTCCTTGACTTGGGGACGTTAGTTGCAAGTACATCTGAATTCGAAGTGGGTTCGCCTGATGGCGAGGGATACTGTTAAAAGGGAAAGCTAATCCACACGCAATCTTCAGTCCAGCACTACTAGAAGTACTGTGTATGGACTACTCTTGAGTTCAAAACGAGCGAGCGTTAAAAAAAATAATTCTATGTGATGATATTGTACACAACGAAAGGATTCTATGTGGTGACAGTGTACACAATACACGGTTTCTATGTGGGTGTACACAAAAGGTTTCTATGTGGTGACGTGTACACAATAAAAGGTTTCTATGTGTTAACGGCGTACACAATAGCAGTTTTCTATGTGGTGACGGAGTACACAATAAGAGATGTATATTGGCTAACGATTTATACACGAGTCCTGGACTGACTCATCTATTTTCCTGCCTCCTGTAGTGCCACAAGCCAGCGGTTGTACCCACTCGACATTTCTGATACCATCTATTAATTTAAGTGTTAGACTCAAATCGGCGCTGTGGTTTAGAGGCATGAGTCGCCCAGTGTTATCATTCCCCGTCATATCGAGTCGCGAGTTGGGAATCAGTTGCGGGAGATTCGGAAGCAGACCGATGGTATGAGGCGTCGGCCGTTCAGAAAGCCATGGCAAACTACTAAATAAGAAATTGTCTAGTAAACCTCAAACGGCCTATACATACTGGGGTTGACTGTAACGCTCTGCAAATGACATGTCACGAATTATTAAGTGTTAATACGTTCTTCAAGATCCAAGCCAAAAGAGGACATTATGTGGATATAACGGATACAAGATAACATATAATCTTGGAAACGGCTTAGAATTCTGTGAGTGGATCTTGTGCCTTCAATGTCATCTGACTCCTTTCACCACGGAGATGTCTTCATTTGTCTGTTGCTGAATTCTGCGAAACAAAATGAAGGCTGCAAGAAGACAGAATTTAATATAAGCTGACAGGAGCGGGCGCCGTGGAGGTCAGTGAAGTCACATACTTCAGGGTTTCAATATGAACGTTGGCATTTTACAAGGACATAACTGAGGCTGTTTGAACACTCACAAATACAGTTTGCACCAAAGAGAATACAGCTGTACAAGTTAAGTCTCTTACTTTAATATCGCCCTCTGTTTGCAGCTCGTGTTACAGCACACACAGTAATCACGAGTTCACTTGCTCCAACTGACCACTGTAGATGGCCGTTTGCTGTTGTTGGCCGTTTAGATGTTGACCAAAAAAAACAAACAACATTCTCAGTGTTTCCTTTCAGTCTACGGATTTCTCCGCGACCAAGTGGTTAAGTCGCCCCTCTCGAGTTCCGAAGGTTGTGGGTTCAATTCCGGGCTACATCACTCGGTTCACTAGTGCAATTTTCTCGCAGACTCCCGGGGGTTGTCGCTGAAGCTACGGAGTTGGTGCTCTATTCGTCGCTTTCATCAAGTCGCCCTGCGGAAAGAGACTGAGGCGTATGAGATAAGACCTGGTGCAATGAAGTCGACCCTGTCAGCCTAAAGGAGTTAAGCCAACAATAGTGTATTGCGCGAGGGGTTAAACTATCTTGATTGGTTGTTAGACCTCTGGGAGATGGGCTAGCGTCCGTCGCAGTGAAGTTACTGCAGAAACTTGTCGTCCCACTCACTACTTGAGTCACATCGCCG
>JACEFZ010027867.1:367500-377500 GCA_014155875.1 Cepaea nemoralis
ATATATATATATATATATATATATATATATATATAACAGAAAACCGTGACGACTAAAGTCTTCTTCAGCGAACCAGACACGGAAAACAAGAAGAGGTAGCTGTAGACATCGGCTTCTCTTGCTGAAGGGTACGGAAAGTAGGTTCACATCTCCGACATACCGGGTTCACTATCAGCCGCAGACGATTTGCTAGTGCAGCGTCGACCGTTCAGAAAACAGTGGCAAACTACTGCACGTAAATTCGCAGAGAAACAAAGAGTGAATACATGCTGGGTTTGATTGCAATGTCATGTAAAGTAATGTTTCGCTCAAACTTTTAGGAACATCACATTCCATAAATAGCAATCCGAACATCAGGGGAAAGTGGCAGGGAAATAAAACAGAAAGTACAGGATGCGATTCATCCAGGAAGGTGTGTGTGTGTGTGTGTGCCTGAGTGCTTTTCTTATCTTCTTTCTTCTTACTTGATTTGTTGAGCTTCCTGTTAAAGATATACGGTTGGGACATCTCTAAATATAGAGGCAACATTAAGATGTGATCTGAATTAAGGTCTATCAAAGATATAAAGTAGAGACATCATCAATATATAACGACATTACCAAGATATGATCAAAATTACGGCCTGTCAAAGATATAGAGAAAACATCAAGATATAGAGACAGCATCAAAATATGATCAGAATTACGGTCTAGCAAAGATATACAGTTGTGAGAACATCAAAATATCAGGACATATGGTGGCAAAGACATAACATGAAAACACATGATAACATGACTGTGGCTACAGACAGACACCAGCCTTCATATCTGGAAACATTGTATTTAAACACGATATTTACAAACGCATTATCTGCAGTTGTAAATTGTACAGCTGTGTGTCATTCAGCCGCATTCTCTGCCGTGGAGCTCTGACTACTGCTCTCTGTGTCTGTTGCTTCATTGATTTTCCTTGTCCCGTCTATTAGTTGTGACCTCTATCTTTGCCGTTCACTCTTTCAGTAGACAATTGCGGAAAACAAAGGACGTCGTGGTGATTAGCCTTCATCAGAAAACAAATACATAAAACAAAACATGAACATCGGGAGGACACTGCATTGACTGCATTAAGGACATAATAACCGAATGAGAAGCAGGACAGATGAACACAATGACCATAGGACTCTGAAACACGGACTGTGCCCAAATAGGATGTACAGGCCTTAGAATGTTGTGAGATGTGGTTTTATCATAGGAAGCAAAGTATGAGCAAGACAGAGGCAAGAATGGCCAAACCAGCAATTTCTTAACATATGCAGTGACAAACAAAAAGTGGGTTTGGGCCTAACAAAAATATATGGCGGAAAATGGGAATTAGGGGTGTGGCACAGTTATGGCTTACAAGTTGTTAATATGGTAGCAGACATGTATTATATATCAAATTAAAGGGGGTTGCATAAGAAAAGGACTGTATATAAGCGTCCAGGCCAGATACAGGAAGTCGCTTAAGTCGATTAATCATTCCATGACATTTAATCAGTGAAAGACATTGGGTCGTGATCTTAGGATGGATCGTGTCTGATGCTGATTGTATTGTCCCACGTACACTATCTTCGTGTGCTTCTCTAAAGCTGTGGGCTGTACTGATTGTGTTGTCCCACATACAGTATCTTCATATGCTTCTCTAAAGCTGTGGGCTGTACTAGTTGTGTTGTCCCACATACAGTATCTTTGTGTGCTTCTCTAAAGCTGTGGGCTGTACTGGTTGTGTTGTCCCACATACACTATCTTCGTGCGCTTCTCTAAAGCTGTGGTCTGTACTGGTTGTGTTGTCCCACATACAGTATCTTCATATGCTTCTCTAAAGCGGTAGGCTGTACTGATTGTGTTGTCCCACATACAGTATCTTCGTGTGCTTCTCTAAAGCTGTGGGATGTACTGGTTGTGGTTTCCTACATACAATAGCTTCGTGTGCTGTTCTAAAGCTGTGGGCTGTACTAGTTGTGTTGTCCCACATACACTATCTTCGTATGCTTCTCTAAAGCTGTGGGCTGTACTAGTTGTGTTGTCCCACATACACTATCTTCGTGTGCTTCTCTAAAGCTGTGGGATGTACTGGTTGTGGTTTCCTACATACAATAGCTTCGTGTGCTGTTCTAAAGCTGTGGGCTGTACTAGTTGTGTTGTCCCACATACACTATCTTCGTATGCTTCTCTAAAGCGGTGGGCTGTACTAGTTGTGTTGTCCCACATACACTATCTTCGTTTGCTTCTCTAAAGCTGTGGGATGTACTGGTTGTGGTGTCCTACATACAATAGCTTCGTGTGCTGTTCTAAAGCTGTGGGCTGTACTAGTTGGACCCTTGCCAATTAGTTGTTTGTGTTCTTCGCTTGATAACGATCGGGTGTGTGTATGTGTGTAATCGATACACAAACCGGGTGTTGTATTGATACGGTCCGTATAGCACATACTTTGTTAAATTACACCGACGTAGAAGTGACGCAGTCCGCATGGAACATTTATTGAAAGGTTTAGCCTCGGACGGCCCTCAGAGTCTGTCATATTCTTTCCACTTCTACATTAGGGGTTGGGATACCGTGCGCTTTTGTTATCCTTTTCACTTCAGCATTAGGGTGTTAATGATCCGTGCGATTTTGGTATTCTTTCCACTTCTAGTTAAGGTATTAAGGGTCAATACGTTTTGTGTTATTATTTCCACTTCTACATTTCGGGTTTAAACTACCGTGAATTTGTGTTATCCTTTCCTCTTCTGAATAAGGTTTTAAGAATATGCGTTGATATTGAAACTGGAGCCGCGGTTGGGTAGTGGCTAGACGCTGGCCTGCCGTATCGGTGGTCGGGGGTTCCATCAGCGTGAGGACGGCTTCGAATTTTTAAAAAAAATGGACTTGGGCTCCCATGCTAAAAATGGGTACCGGTAATTGTATTGGGAAAGAAAAGCGGCCGACATGGCTCCCTTTGGTCTATACAAATATATGTCTAACTACAAATGCTCATTCGCCTTAAATGTGTTAATTGTTCTTTACCTATGCTTTCTGCTTCTTCATTTGAGCTGTAAGGAACTGCTTTTTTTTATTTGGTTATTATTTCCACTTTTATTTGAGGGCTGTAAGGAACTGCCTTTTTTTTAGGTTATTATTTCCACGTTTATATTAGGGTTGTAAGGAACCGTTGTTTAATTTTTGTGTTGTTCTTTCCACTTTTTCATAATTCATTGAGTGAATCGACGACAACTAAGGTAGAATCGGCAAGCTTCGCTAGAACACAATCACAGGTGACATTAGAGTGTGATATCTAATCGTCATTTTACATTAGAGTGTGATATCTAATTGTCATTCTACATTAGTGTGTGATATCAAATCATCATTTTACGAGGACGAGTCAATAAGTAAGTCACACAGTTCTGTTGGATGGCAGGTAAATGTAGTTGGTGTTTTCTACAGGTGTCATTAGGTGACAGCAACATCGAACTTTATATTCCCGTTCATCAGGTGGCGCTAGGTGTCTCATGCACATGCGCAGCGCATAAACAAAAATACCAATTGTACTTATGGAGTGTACAATCAAAGAGCAACCTGCCGTTGTGCGTTTTTGTGTGTGGGCAAAAGGACTGCCTGCAAAGGACATTCATAAGGAAATGCTAACAAATGTTTGTCCCGTAAAGCGGCCATAGCTGTGTAGAAAAATTTCTCAAGGACGCTCTAAAATTGTTGATGAAATCCAATCTGGTTGTCGAGGAGATGATTAGAGGTGACAGGCGAGTAACGATAGACTCTGTAACATCTGCAATAGGGTGCTCACATGGTTCAGCATACAGCATAATGCATGATCGATTGACATTTCGTGAATGACGCCGAAGTTGAATATGAAGTGAAAACGTTGTTTAGAAAACATAGCACGCAGTTCTATGCAGCCGGTTCGGGAGGACTGATAAAACGATGGGATTAGTGCATCAATGTTGGTGGAAATTATGTTGAGAAATAAAGGGACAATGTATGTATAAAAATAAACTGGTTTCAAGTTGTTATCATATGTAGTTATATTTTTACAGCCATTTGTGACTTACTTATTGACTTCCCTTCGTACATTAGGGTTTGTAGCAACAGTCGGTGTTTATTTGCTCCACTTCTGCATTAGAGTGTTAAGATATCGTGTGCTTTCGTTAGTCGTTCCTGCTGTATATGAGGGTGTGGAGGTACTGTGAGAGCTTGCTAATTTTTCTGTGCCTCAATTCTGGTGTAAATGTACCCTAAAATCTCGTTAATTTTTCTTCTTTTACATTAACATGCAAAGGTATCATGTGATCTTATTATTTTTTTTTTTTTTACCGCAGAGTTTTGTCTGTACAAAACCTAGTGGAACAAGTAAACAGGCATAGTGCGAAATGTGACCTAAATAAAACTAAAATTGATAATTAGCAGTGGAAAGGGAAGGTCATAAATGAACATCACAGTAAACGGGGAGATACTAGAACAAGTAACAAGTTTCTCCTATCTTGGACATATAATAACAGATGATGGCAGAAGTGAAATAGAAATCAAAAAGAGAATAGGAATGGCCAAAAATGCTTTCAGCAGCATGAAATGAGTATTAACATCTAGAGAGATTAACAACGCATTGCAAATGAGAATTGTTAAATGTTACGTATATTCAACACTACTGTAAGGCACGGAAGCCTGGACATTGAACAAGCAACTAGAAAGTCGCATAGAGGCCCTGGATGTGTCGATATATAGAAGAATATGTCGTATTTCATGGAAAAACATGTACTGAGGTTCTAGAAAGACAGGGAATGAAAAGGGTCTTGATGAAATAAATAAATAAAGAGGCAAGATAAATATTTCGGCCACGTTAAAAGACATACCACTATTATAAAAACCATACTGTAGGGCAAGGTTGAGGGCAAATGAGCAAGAGGCAGACAACGATACAAGTGGGAAGATAACATCAAGAGATGGACGAACATCAGCCTGACAGAATGTACAATCAAGACGAGAGACAGTGTTGGAGATCCATTGCAGCCAACCTTCATTGGGGAGACGGCACCTGATTGATTGATTGACACTGTGTTAGTACTTTCTTTTCTAACTTGGTGCGCACAGACACCTGGCATTCTTGTAGAGCAGGTCTACCTCCGATTGCAGATCGGCTCATTTGCTTTTCCAAAGGAAAGCACGACATATGAATGAGAAACTCGTTGGATGGAAAAAACAAACAAACGCACAGACAGAAACGGGCAAACGTCTCGTCCGAAGTCTTTATCAACAACAAACACGAAACAATAATAATAAAATGAAGAGTTGCCTGGAAACGTTGCCTATGTGTGTGTGTGTGTGTGTGTGTGTGTGTGTGCGCGCGCGCGTGCATGCGTGCATGCATCTGTCGAGCTTTTCGGACATATGTTGTGTTTTTAATCGGACTCGTGTCACAGCTTGACAGCGGTGAGCGTTATTTGATATTATTTAACCTTTGCTTGTCTGCCTCGAGTGCAGAGGTACTGTAGTTCATGCTCAGTTTATATGAAGTTCGTAAATTGGGATTCTTGTCTGCATGTATGTCTGTATGTTTTGCTTGCATGCCTGCCTGTCTGTCGGTCTGTCTATCTGTCTGTCTTGCCAGTCTGCCAGTCTGTCTGTTTTTCGAGCCTGCCTGTCTATCTGTCCTGTTTGTTTTGCCCACCTGTCTGACCGGGTCTGTCTTGCCTGTCTGTTTGTCGTCCTTCCGCCCGTCTATCCATTCCAACCATCTGCCTGCCTGCCTGCTTGCCTGCCTACCTGCCTGCCTGCCTGCTTGTCTGCTTGCCTGTCTGTCTGTCTGTCTGTCTGTCTGTCTGTCTGTCTGTCTGTCTGTCTGTCTGTCTGTCGCTTGCTGCCCCTCCTTGTGGATTAGAGATCGGGGGAGGGGGTGCTTGGCGAGTGGATGGGTGGAGGATGTGTAGGAGGGTGAGTGTGTGTAGGATGGGGGTGGGTGGGGGATGTGTGTGTGTGGGTGCGGGATACGTGGGTGGGGGAGATTGTGTAGGTGGGGGTTGTGTGTAAGTGGGGGATGTTTGGGTGGGTGCTGGTTTTATGTGTGGGTAGTTGCGGGATATGTGAGTTGGCGGGAATATGTGTGTGTGGGTGTTGGTTATGTGGTTGGGGGATGTGTGTTTGGCTGAGTGTGTGGGTGGGTGGTGGAGGAAATGTGGGTGGGTGAGTGTTGGTAGGTTATGGGATGGGTGGAGAATGTGTGCGTGTGGGTGGGGAGATGTGTGAAGGTGGGGTATTGCGTGGGTGGGTGATGGATGGGTGGATGCATGCATGTGTGCCTGGGTTTGTGTGTGGGTGTGTGGTGGGTGGGAGATGTGTGTATGTGGGTGGGGAGATTGTGTATGTGGGGGATGTGTGGGTTGGGGGATGGGTGGATGGATGGGGGAATGTATGTGCCTGTGGGTATGTGTGTGATTGGGTGGTGGATTTGTGTGCGGGGGACACGCGGATGGATAGGGGATGGGTGGGTGGGGGAATGTGTCTCATAACATGGTAACATGCATTGTTAATGTTTACAACATTAATTTGACAATGTATTTTTTCCTACGTGAATGCACTATTCATTGATGAACGAAAGATGAGTGATTGGAAGGGCCGAATATAAGACGGGCCTGCGTGCCCAATTTGTTACCCTGTGGAAAAAGTTCGTTCGTTCGTTCGTTCCTTCCGGCTGCCTGTATATGACAGACATACCTGCATGCCATCCTGCAGTCTTAACAAGTGTCTGTTGCTAGCAACCTGACCCAGTTATCTGAAGTCTATCTGATGTCAATAACCATCCATAACCTGTGACCGCCGCCAGCTGTCCCGTCCCGGATTGTTGTTGTCGGGGTGAGTGAAGCGTGACGTGCACTCTGTCGACATTCTCCGGGTCATTGTTGCCTTCACAGGTCAGTTCGGTTTGTGTGTTTATCGGGTCATTGAGTTTGTGGTTGTTTTTGTAGTGCTCGGTTTGTTTGTTTGTTTGTTTTCTTTCCGTCGTTCCGTCCCTTTCTTTCTGTCTTTCTGTCTTTCTGTCTTTCTTTCTTTCTTTCTTTCTTTCTTTCTTTCTTTCTTTCTTTCTTTCTTTCTTTCTGTCGTTCTGCCTGCCTTCCTGCCCACCTGCCTGCTTGCCTGCCTGTCTGTCTTTATGTCTGCCCGCCCGTCCTTCCTTCCTTCCTGCTTGCCTTCCCTCCTCCCTTCCTTCTGCTACTGTCAGCACGCTGTACCAATTTGCCCAGCCTTCCTGCTGGAGCCAGTCTGATTTCGGTACCAGGAACTGTTGTGTGTAGTAAAAGTGGCCGGCGTGGTATTGACGACATCGCTGACATGAACGGTGATTGCTCTGTACTAGAACATTCATCCAGCACCCCACACCCAACTAGGACCGCAGTCACCAGCACACTGGCCTTCCATTCGATTCACCGTTGAGACGGGTACTGTTTTCACTGCTTGCTTGTGTTCGTTGGCTTGAGCTCCACCGCGAAGTCCTGTATGTCGGATGAAGGCATCCTGTTGTCCAACATCAGTGTGATGTCATACAGGACCTGAGGTTTGCGTGAGTATCCGTTGTCCCATGTCTGGCTTATTGGTGTGCAGACTGGTGGTTCCTCGCCGTACAGGCAGACACTCTCCGATTTCGGAGAATCGACGATCCTACTGACTTTAGCAAGGACCCCGAAGTGACCTGTTGCCCAGGACGCTCAGAGAGGACGCGTCAATAGGCCTTGGCCAGTATATAACCCGGCGTGGTGCCTTGGAAACACCTCTGCGTCCCACTGTTTTCACTGACAGCTGCCAGGTCTTCCCAGGCTAATTAGGCCATATTCTGGGAAATAAAAGCGGTTTGTGTGACATTGACCACGTGGCTTCTAGAGTGCCGATTGGTCTAAGAGTGTCTGACTAGCGCCATGTATCCCACACACCTCATGGCACGAAAAGGGGTCCTATACTGTTAATAAAATAATAAAATAATAAAATAATGTAATCATCATCATCATCATCATCATCATCATCATCATCATCATCATCATCATCATCATCATCATCAAGTGCCATGCCAGCACAGGTCTTTTGGTTTTCTGGATCAACTCTACTGTTGATATTCCACCATGCCACCGTCTCAATCCATCCAGCATCGTTTCTCTTGTTCTGTCTCTGCCTTTCTTCCCCTCTATCTCTATCTTTCCAGTTGCCACGATGTTCTCCAATGCCTCGCTTCTCGTCACATGACCGAAGAAAGATGTTTGCCTCTTTCTAATTGTTGTATATAATGTTCTAATTTCATTAGCCTCTTTCAGGCAGGCAGTCGTTGTTAGTTGCTTTGGCAGACCAAGGAATTCGCAACATTCGTCTCAGGAACCACATTTCTGTAGTTTCCAATCTCTACCTAATTTGTTCATTTACCTTCGAAGATTCACAGCCATACAGCAAAACGGGTTCTATATAGCACTTCAGCACTCTCTTTCTTACATTCAATGCTAGTGACTTATTGCATAAGATATTCTTAATTTGTTTGAAGCGCAGCCTTTGCTTGCCCTATTCCGCTCTTAATCTCTGTTGTACATCTTCCATCTGATGTTATAAATGCCCCTAGGTATTTAAAACTGTCCTCTTGGTTAAGAATGTTGCCTTCTATTTCTATTTCACGTCTTAGTGTCGCCTTTTTTTTTGGATATCACCATTGTTACTATTTTCTTGATATTCAAGGAGAGTCCTTTCTTTGCACTCTTTTTTGCTACAATATCCAACGATTGTTGTAGTTTTTTTGCATTATCCGCCACCAATACTGTGTCATCTGCATAGAGTATATTGTTTATATTATAACCTCCGATTAGTATTCACTGCCTCTCTTTGATCTCTCTCATTATTACTTCGCTATAGAGAGATAAAAGATCCGGTGACAAAACACATCCCTGTCATATTCCCAGCCTTATTTGTTCATAATTGCCCTCTTTATTTTCCATGTTAATTACTGATACTCGGTTTCAGTAAATATTTTTTTTATTATTCTGAGATGATTCACACCAGTGTTAATAGCTTCCAACATTATAATCAGGTCATCATTAAAATAATATAATACAATAAAAATATAATAATAATATAATAATAATATAATAATAAAATAATATAATAATAAAATAATATAATAATACAATAATACAACAATAATGTAATAATTAGTGTCAGGTCTTAGTCAGATATGACTGAGCTACCGTATGACAGAAGACGTTACTATCTGCTTCTGTTAGCGCCGAACGTTGGGCGGCGATCACCAAACCCGACACTTCACATTGTGTCAACGGCTTCGGGTGGTGAAGCGCAATTGGGAGGGTACAAGCCTTATCCTAGTGTGAGGAAATGCAACCTAAAGACTAAATGCCATGGCAGGGCAGACCAGGCCCTGAGCTTTGGTTGGCAAATAGTCTAGGATCGAAGCTCCGACAGGCAGACAGTTAGAGCATCGATTTGCTGATCCGGCAGCTTCTGCAGCTTGCATTTTTCCAGACGTATTGGTGTTACCTTTCTTCTGGAGTACTAGACAGGCCGAGAGAGAGATTATGCTGCATGGGCAACCCATGGTATCTAAATTTCAGCCCAGGCTTTGTGTTATGGAGAGGTATAACTCCAGTTTACAGACTATCGTCTGTCAAGACGGCAAGGTGCCAGTCATTATAATAATAAAATAATACAATAATTAAAAAAAAATACATAAACTGTCTCGAAGCAGTGTTCAGCAACGGGTCAGTGATATGATAGCGCCGGCACATTCTTTAGGTCAGAAAGCAAAGGGGATAAATGTCCGCTCTTTCCTTCACTTTGACAAGCGACGAGCCCAGGCGTTAGTGATACAGACCTAAAAGTCTAGCCATTAGCGAGCAGACCCCGTTGGCATTGCGAGCATTGTTGAACATGGAAGATGTGAAATCTCGCTGCCAGAAACGTCAACAGAACTCACTATTTCCCACTCTTCAATGCCTGAACAACTAATTGCC
>JACEFZ010027867.1:382500-407500 GCA_014155875.1 Cepaea nemoralis
ACTACACTATATCACCACAGTATAACAATCTATACTACATAACATCACCACTGTATAACAATCTACACTACATAACATCACCACAGTATAACAATCTACACTACATAACATCACCACAGTATAACAATCTACACTACATAACATCACCACAGTATAACAATCTACACTACACTACATCACCACAGTATAACAATCTACACTACATAACATCACCACAGTATAACAATCTACACTACATAACATCACCACAGTATAACAATCTACACTACATAACATCACAACATTATAACAATCTACACTACATCACCACAGTATAACAATCTACACTACATAACATCACCACAGTATAACAATCTACACTACATAACATCACCACAGTATAACAATCTACACTACATAACATCACCACAGTATAACAATCTACACTACATAACATCACCACAGTATAACAATCTACACTACATAACATCACCACAGTATAACAATCTACATAATCTCACCACAGTATAACAATCTACACTACATCACCACAGTATAACAATCTACACTACATAACATCACCACAGTATAACAATCTACACTACATAACATCACCACAGTATAACAATCTACACTACATAACATCACCACAGTATAACAATCTACACTACATAACATCACCACAGTATAACAATCTACATAACATCACCACAGTATAACAATCTACACTACATAACATCACCACAGTATAACAACCTTCATCACATAACATCACTTAATGTAATCTACATAACATCACCACAAATTAACAATCTACGCTACATAATATCACCACAACATAACAATCTACATAATATCACCACAAATTAACAATCTACGCAACATCATCACCATATAACAATCTACATTACATATTATCTCTTCAGTATAATCTACATAACATCAGCACAATATAGCAATCTACACCTTGCAACAACATAAACGAAATTTTTAAAAAATAAACAACTTTAGGACATTTAAACAGGGATTGGGAAATGTATTTCTACCCTCAACCCTGGCAGGTAACATAATGCAACTAATAATAGTCAAACTAAGCTCCGCCGCTGAACAGTAACAACTAAACAAAGAAAGGAAACAAAGGCAGGCATAACTAGACTACAAAGTCAGAGCTACGGAATATAAACAAATAAACAAAGCTAGGTTAAAGAAGCCGGTCTTCCTGGTATAGGGGTTACACGACTTTCTCCGCAATCCCGTACACTCGTGAGTAACGTGACGTTCGCGAGAATCGGTAGCGGTTCTCTCCGCTTCGGTAACTTAGGGGTTTGTGAGCCATTTGCTCAGAAAGCAATGGCAAACTACTGAGCATAATCTTGCCAAGAAATCAACAATCAGCTGAAAGATGCTGATGTTTGACAACGATGTCCTTTAAAGGCTATGCAAAAAAAAAAAAAAAGGTTAAAGAAACCAGGAAAAACAACAACTAAACAAATATACGTTCAAGCTAAACAAAACACGGTCTGGCGTCGGCAATCTTGTGCTGAAATAATGTTGCAAAGTCACTCACCATGCCAGCCCAAGTCCTCCATAGTCGAATTCATGTTCGTTTCTCTAAACATCTTGAAACGAGCTGAAGTTCTTGCTTTCTGATAAGATATTTTAATGACACCATATTACATAATACCACTAACTATAATGACACCATCAACGGACTGGACTAGAATGAGTGTGCTATAGCCGAGAGAACTATAGAGTTTGTGGTGGTATGGTCTGGAGAAAGGGGAAGAATAGTACTAACGCTTTTACACGGTCAGTCGTTGTTCTATACTCATTTAGTTCACGTCAGTTTGGACATTCTCATCTCTTATGTCAGATATCTTCGTATTGAAGAGATTCAAAAACAGGAATATCATGAGATTCAAAAACAGGAATATCATTAAACAAATTATATTAATCTATTTAATTAAATGTTAAAAAAAAAAAAAAAATGAGTTCATGTACTGTACATCAACTCACCCAGCGTGCCATTGAAAATCATCATTTCGCGTGCCACCACTGCCACGGCGTGCCGTAGGTTGCCGATTCCTGACCTAGACAGTACTAATGACAGCTGGCCACGATTTGTCACCGCGCATCTACATAGTTGTGATGCTTACGACTGCCCTAGCCAAGCCTACGGGAGCATATACATTTTGCATGTGATCAATTATTGTTATTTCAGGGCACCAACCGCCGCTGCTTCTGGGGATCGCGGATTTTCCAGCATAACAGGTCACTTGTTTATGTCTTCATGTGGTGCTTTATCACTTATACCATCTTTTTCTCTCATTCGCTCGCTTTGAACTCAAGCGTAGTCCATACAAGCGCTACTAGTTCTAGTGCATTGGACTGAATTTTGCGTGTGGATTATTAGCTTTCCTTATTACCATTGTCCCTGGCCATCAGGCGAATCCACTCCGACTTCTGAGGTACTTGTAATTTAACATCCCCAGGTCAAGGACGAGAGGTCAACACTTTAGTCCAACAGATAGTCTGTGCCGTGTGGCTTTAGTGATCATGTATGTCCACAGCTTTCTCGTTCTTGACTTGGGTACATACAATAACAAGTACATCAGAAGCCGGAGTGGGTTCGCCTCATGGCGAGGAACACTAGTAATAAGGAAAGCTAATCCACATGCACAAATCAATCGAGTGCATTAGAAGCAGTAGCACGTGAACGGACTACGCTTGAGTTCAAACGCAAGCGAAGAAAAAAAAAAGGATAACAGATAATTTTCTGGGAAAGTGATTAGTGCGATTAATGCATCTAGTCGCAGCACCTTACAAAGCAATTACCTAGTATATGTAAAATCTAATAATTCATTACACCGACGACAGTCTTTCCTTTGTCCTTTGTTTACTAGTGACACCATGTTGGTATTTTCAGGTGCAGACACTGAGTTCTGTGTACCAAGTTCTTTTCTTTCGCAGTAAATTTCATGGGCGCTAATCGACATAACGATTCCGATCGGGCCCTGTTATAACCGCGGGATTTCCATTACAAGGGTGCCCTCAGCCAGTGCCGACCCTAGCTGTTCTTGGCATCGACATGACTACTGTATCGATTACACATTTGTTTAGTCCCTGCATTCTCCCACAAGCACCCAGTCCTCCCTGGAATCGGCGATGTATTTACTGGACTCGATCTTGATTCTAAGTTCTTCCCTGCATCGATTACAGACTGAAGGTCATGGTTGTTCTCCGCCATTTTGGAACTTTTTCCTATCCTGTGGGGAAATTCACAAAGATTTCCCAGCTGACAATGTTCCCGGTAACGAGTTTCCCTTTACATCATTTCTTGATTATTTTGCTTCAGGTGTTCTATTGACTGCCTGGGGCGACCATGTCTCTCCGTTCATCGCTTGTTCTTTATCGTTGCAATTTACTGCCTGTATATCTTGTCTTTCTTCTTTTTTATCTCAGTATGTTCTCTATGCCGCGCCGTGGTGAAAGATTTACGGAAGCAATTCGTAATCCCACATATCGCGTTGGATTCACAGCTACGTGCGATTTGGCAGCATACCTCTTTACTATGGTTTTCATAAAATGTTATGAGTGTTGGTTCAGGAAGCAATGGCGATGTTGTAGTTAGATCTCCTCTTCCTTCTCATCATCATCATCATCATCATCATCATCATCATCATCATCATCATCATCATCATCGTCGTCGTCGTCGTCGTCGTCGTCATCATCATCATCATCATCATCATCATCATCATCATCATCATCATCATCATCATCATCTTCTGCTGCTGCTGCTGCTGCTACTACTACTACTACTACTACTACTACTACTACTACTACTACTACTACTACTACTACTACTACTACTACTACTACTACCACCGCTGCTGCTCCCGCTTCCCCTCTTACTCCTTCCGTCTTCTGATCCTTATCCCCCGGCTGCCCCGCTGCTTCTTTCACTTCATTGTTATCAACTACTCCAATACCTAACTACCAGTGGCTCTTGATTGACCATGACCGACCGTTACACTAGATATCAACGACAGACCCCGCCCAGTGCCACGTGATTGGTTGCCACTCGGTTCTTGAGGTCCGCCTTTGATTGACTATGACCGACCGTTACACTAGAAATCAACGACAGACCCCGCCCAGTGCCACGTGATTGGTTGCCACTCGGATCTTGAGGTCTGCCCTTGATTGACTATGACCGACCGTTACACTAGATATCAACGACAGACCCCGCCCAGTGCCACGTGATTGGCTGCCACTCGGTTCTTGAGGTCCTCCCTTGATTGACTATGTCCGCCCGTTACACTAGATATCAACGACAGAACCCACCCAGTGCCACGTGAATGGCTGCCCCTCGGTTCTTGAGGTCCGCACTTCCCCTGAAGTTTACTTTTCTGGCATTGATTGACAGAAATATTTCAACATTGAAATATTGAAAATGGCATTGCCCAAAAGTTAAGAGAGTTCACTTTAAAACTTCCGATTCGCTGATGGTAGAGTGTTCTCTAAGTTGGACTTAAATGTTGACGCCTCATCCTTGACTTGGGGACAGATATTACAAGTACTCCAGAAGTCGAAATGAGATCGCTTGATGGCGAGGGACACTGGTAATAGGGAAACATAGCTTACATGCCAAAACCAGTCCAGTGTGGACTAAGCATGAATTCATAGCGAAAAAAAAATAATTGACACACACCAACCAATACAGCCGTGGTCATCTGAAACTGGCGATGTGGATGGGAGTACAGACAACCATCAGCGGGTAGCGTTTCATGCGTAGATCTCTGGATCTCCCTGGATGGACTGTCTAGAGCAGTGGTTCTCAACGGTTGGGAATTTCCCCCCCCCCCCTTTTTCCGAGGGGGAATTTTAGGGTTTCCGGGGGGGGGGGGGGGCAGAGAATTAAGATTATTTCAAGATCGCGTTAATACAAGAACTGATTACTTGGTATTGTTTTTCCCTCCATACTTTACAGTTCTGTACTTCTCGCAACTTCTGAAATTCGTTTTATAACGTATGTAGACAATTTAGCTTCCATTTTTACTTATACTGTGTAGGGGCGGGGGCAGAGAGGGAACGGAAAAAGGGGGGGGGGGTTATATTGAGGAAATAAGAAAGGGGGGAAATGGCATTCTGAACATATGGTGAAGCAGTACATTGGCCAAAAAAGGTTGAGAACCACTGGTCTAGTGCATAGATAGGTGTGAGGGTCCCGGGAACTTGTGTGTGAGGGTTGTTCTAATGTGGGGACTAGTGCACTTATTTCCTGACTCAGTGGTTCTGGTTTCGACACCTCTCCTCCCTTGAAGATCTCAAATCGATTCTTCTTCATGCAATTGATGGCAACAGAAGTATTACAAAAACTGCCATTGAACACAGTCAGACATTTAAGGTATTTGGGCCATATAAAGGAACCTAACTTCTTGTTAACTGATTCAGTTTTAAAAAAAAAAGTTGTTTTGGACCAAGTATTATAATGTAAATTTCCATGTGCATTGAAATTGCGGAAGATGCCACAAAACAAAACAAATAACACGATGACACTAGTGTGGCGAAATATCGTCCTTCTGTCCACATGCGAATACTCACATGACGATATAGTATCCGTCGGCACTGAATTAGTTAAAGAGTGAGCTGAAAGAAAAAATAGGGATGGAAGCTTATAAGAGGAAGACTGTTTTCTTGGTGGGGGGGGGGGGGGGAGACACCGTGAAGGGTTGAGCTGAATAAAGCCGGTATCAGTGCGGCGTGAAGATACAGGGCTGATCGTGTAGTGAGTTCTCGGCAGCTGACCCTCAGTGCGGAGATGGGATTTGATGATAGTAATCTCCTTGGAGAATTGACACCGACCACAACTCCTGTTCAGTAGCGTTTGATCAAGACAATATATCCCTGATGGATGATCCCCAACGTGCACCAAGACGATGACGAAAGAGGCGAAAAAGAGGAGTAGGAGGAGGAAAGAAACAGCAGCGGCAAAGGAAGAAGAAGAAGAGGATGTGCAAGAAGAACAGAGGAAGAAGACGATGAAGAAGAAGGATGATGATGATTATGAGGAAATTATAATTATAGTAGTTGTCTTGCGAATGCTGTTCGTGAGCCGCTTACCAGGCGTTCGAAACTCAGCTGCGACCGATTTGTGCAGCATACCGTGTCGCGTTGTGTTGTAACGTGTTGGTATGGGAACCGGTCGTTCAGAAAAGCAATGGCAAACTACTGAACGTAAAAAAAAACTTGCCTAGTACATCAACAGCAGCTGCAAAATGCTGGTGTTGACTGCAACGTCCTGTAAGGGATCTGCAACGTCCTGTAAGGGATATGCAACATTAAAAAAAATAAAGTTAGTCGTTAGTTAGTCACGGTTCCAACTTCGCGGCAACGGGTCGTCCCCATTATGCTCCGTTCCTGTGCCAGTGAATATCACACGAAATGCTCATCACTGCCCAATGTGAACAGTGGAACATAAGGAGTCTGGGCAAGCAAACAGCCCGCACAGGTACACTGTGCATAATGTCGCCGTCAGAATGGCAGTACAAAAGACCTCCATGAAAAGATAGTTCATCGTCGAAGGAATCGGCAGTCACCAGAAATACTTCATTGACCCTGGTTTTATCCCATATGGCTCGGTCTCTTTCCACGGGGCGACCCGCCGAAAGCGCCGCACAAAGCACTAACTCAGTAGCTTCAGCGACGACCCACCAGCAGTCTCCTGAAAAATGTACTCGTGAACCGAAAAATGCAAACCAGTCAAGTCAGCAATAGCCGGCCGCCATAATTCCGAACATGCAGTTCACGCTACAAACAACAGCGGACAGATGTAAAAGCGTCCCACATGAAATTCACAGCTCACAGTGTCGCGCCACGCACTCATTCAGTAGCAGGGCGACGGAACCATTATAGGAGTAGTAATAATAATAATAAGGAGAAGACGAAGAGGAGGAGGAGGAGGAAGACGACGAGTACGTCAAAGAAGAAGAAGAAGAAGAAGAAGAAGAAGTAGAAAAAGAAGAAGACAAGGAATAAGGGAAAAAAAATGAATAATAATAATAATAATAATAATAATAATAATAATAAGAAGAAGAAGAAGAATAACACAAAGTGGGTGTGGTGGAGGAGGAGGAAGAACAAGCAGAAAGAAGAAGAAAGAAGAAGAAGAAGAAGAAGAAGAAGAAGAGAAGAAGAAGAAGAAGAAGAAGAAGAAGAAGAAGAAGTGGGTGTGGAGGAGGGGGGAAGAAAAAGCAGAATGAAGAGGTAGGAGGAGGAGGAAGAGGAAGAAAAAGCAGAATAAAGAAGGTGAAGATATTTGCTACGCGCTTAATTCGGCTGTCATTCATGAGTCTGAATCGCTCCTCCGCTGCCATGTGAACAGTGAACAGCTTGTCCACTCAATTGCCAGAGAAGGTCATTGTCCGGTCGCCTGGACTCCCCACCAGTGACTCATCCTGCTCACGTGGGAACACCGGTCAGCTACATTCGCTTCGAACCCTTGTTGGGCAATCTGCATTTGGTTTCGAACCCACCTATTTAGCGAAGAAAATTAAATCTCACTTGCAACCGATCTGTGTAGGCGTGTACGATAAAGACAACCACGTGACATGTGGTGACGTAAACAAATGTTGCGTTCAACCCCAGCCCTAATTTACTAGGCAGTTTTATGTTGGGTTTGCTATTGCTTTCTGAAGTCAGCGTTTGGGGTCTAACTGACCTGTGTAGGAAATGAACCCCGTGCCCAGCCCTCAGCGCATCGGAAGTTTAAGTGCCACCATTGGGTAACACGTTAGGCCTCTACACTTAATTAGGTTACAAGATTAGATGTATCAAGTGGGGAACCATGTGAGGTCACTAAGACAGTTCATAAATCAACACACACGGTATTGTTTGGCTCTCATAGAAGTAAGAGAAAGAAGTAGAGACCAGAGAACACGGACAACATAACAATTGAAAGCTAGTTACCGACCAGGAGTCGAACCTGTCACCTCCAAATGATAACGGCACCTCGCTGTAGGAACAAGTGCACTCCGACGCATGGCCACCTAGACGTCCTCTAGTCTCTACTTGTTGTATTGACTTTCTATTGCAAGGCTTTTTTTGTGTGTGGAGCTCGCTCGTTTAGTACTCAAGCGTAGTCCATACACGTTACTTGTAGCAGCACTGGGCTGAGTTTTGCGTGTGGATTAGTTTTCCCTATTACCTGTGTCCCTCGCTATCAGGCTAACCAACTCCGACTTCAGAGGTACTTGTAATTTACGTCCCCAAGTCAATGACGAGAATTCAACATTTTATTTCAGCTGTCCGGTGTATGGCAACGGATATAATACTCCGAACAGTGCCCAACACAGCCCATCTACAGCATGTTGCTCGACGTGCCTATGTCCATTGATATTCATGTTCTCAGGAGAATTCAGATTTCAGCTCTAACATGTTCGCTTTTCATTCCGACGAATATCAGCCCAGTTAGAAATTCGAAGACACCTCGCAGCTGAATACTGGAATCTCATAGTTAGCTGAGATATATGCCAATATTCTATCGTCACGTGACACTGACAACTCATAGTTAGCTGAGATATCTGCCAATATTCTATCGTCTCGTGACACTGGCAACTCATAGCTGCTGATAAATCTGCCAGTATTCTAGTACCGTTTGAGAAGTCTGTAGATGTTCTACTGGTGATGCTAGGCTCTGTCGCACACTCATATTCTTGATCTCACCGACAGTTCTCGTGGAGACACACTCCCGGCTGGTTAAACTCTTGAATTCCCGGCGACACCAGCCTCTGGATAGTTCATCTACTCGCAGACTCATCTGATGCCCCAGATCTTCCATAACGCTTGGGGCAACGTAATATTTTCTGCAATGCACCACCACTCTTATGTTAACTTTATTCTCTTACTTTGTTAACAAGTCCAAATAACTTATTATACAACCAGTCACTACATGTAACTACGCCATCTTAAGCCGGTGTTAAACAGCCTGGCAGCGGGGTTCACCTCAACAAATATCATGTTTGTTGTAGCATAACCAGATGTTTAACTCCAGCAAACAGTCTGTTGACTTAACGACGCCGGCGCCCTGGGTTTAGGTATTGCTGCGTTTGCCTTAGCAGGTGGGTGTTAAGCGCCTTTATTCGCAATCTGGGACATATGCCACTTGTGCATCAATGGAACACACTGCCTCCCATTCACAACTAGAACATACAGCCTCTCTTGCACAACTAGAACATACAGCCTCTCTTGCACAACTTGAACATACAGCCTCTCTTGCACAGCTAGAACATACAGCCTCTCTTGCACAGCTAGAACATAGTCTCTCATGCACAACTAGAACATACAGCCTCTCTTGCACAACTACAACATACAGCCTCTCTTGCACAGCTAGAACATAGTCTCTCATGCACAACTAGAACATACAGCCTCTCTTGCACAACTAGAACATACAGCCTCTCTTGCACAGCTAGAACATAGTCTCTCATGCACAACTAGAACATACAGCCTCTCTTGCACAACTAGAACATACAGCCTCTCTTGCACAGCTAGAATATAGTCTCTCATGCACAACTAGAACATACAGCCTCTCTTGCACAACTAGAACATACAGCCTCTCTTGCACAACTAGAACATACAGCCTCTCTTGCACAACTAGAACATACAGCCTCTCTTGCACAACTAGAACATACAGCCTCTCTTGCACAGCTAGAACATACAGTCTCATGCACAACTAGAACATACAGCCTCTCTTGCACAACTTGAACCCAGGCTCGTAATGAAAAATGGAACATAGGCCTTTCATTTTAAAAAAAAAGGAACATACGGCATTTCATGAAAAATGGAACATACGGTCTTTCATAAAAAAAAGGAACATACGGCATTTCATGAAAAATGGAACATACGGTCTTTCATAAAAAAAAAAAAAAAAGAACTGCAAAACTCTAACATATGGCCTCCGATGCAAAACTCGAACATACTGACTCCCGTGTAAGCTGGAATACACGGCTATTCGTGCACACTTTATAATAAAACACGAGGTTGAAACTTGTTACACGTCCTGTTGTCTAACGGGTCTAACTGATCTGTGATGCTGCTGTTTCGTCTGTTTGAGATGGCGTAATCGTGGAAGCTGGGCTGCTTTGATCATGCGACTAGTTACGGTTCTTGGTCGGGAACTCTTTTATGTCACAGTTAGGAACAAGCGGTGTGGACTGAATCAGAAGGCATCCACTGTAACATGGCAACGACCCATACTCTGGGTTATATGATGGATGAAGAATATGACGACGGCGACACAGAAGAAGACGAAGGAGGAGGAATGAGAAGGCAGCACTCACTCACTCACTCACTCACTCACTCACTCACTCACTCACTCACTCACTCACTCACTCACTCACTCACTCACTCACTCACTCACTCCACTCACTCACTCACTCACTCACTCACTCACTCACTCACTCACTCACCCACCCACCCACCCACCCACCCACTCACTCACCCACCCCACCCACCCACCCACTCACCCACCCATTTGAAATGAGTACAAAGTATGATCTTTTCAATGCCAAACTTGCTCCTCTTCTTCGTTCACCGTCAGACGTCCGTATGAATTAATAAGCAGCAATGAGCGGGTCTCCGCCGCCAAGTGGTTACACCTACACGTCGTCCTCCGAAGGTTGTCTGGTTCGACCCTAGGCCTACATCGGTTGGTTCACGAGTGCAGTTGTCTCGGAGACTCATGGGGGTCGTCGCTGGAGCTACGAAGTTTGTTCTTTGTGCGACGCTTTCAGCAGGTCGCCCTGCGCAAAGAGACCAAGCCATATGGGGTACCACCCAGTGCAATGAAGTTGACCTGTAAAGCTGTGTAAAATGCGAAGAGGTCAGCATCCAACTAAACTTGTTGAGAACTCCATCATATTTGCAACGTCATCATTAAGTGTGAAGCCTTGCGCTGGTTCGTCAAGCCTGTGGCTCGGTACACCCGACTTCCACAAGCGTCTATTCAGGTCTTTATTCCATAGAAGCGAAGCGAATCCAATCATTTCATAGTGTGAATGTCACAGGTTGAATGTTCACCCCCCTACCTCAGTGGCAAGTCCTTGTGTCTGTTCATACATTATCATGGTACAGAAAGAAGAGATGGATGTACTGTACTCATATGGTGTTCATGGTATAACTGGTGTCTTTTAGCGCGTCTCCCAGAGTGTCTGTTTCATTGTTACATGTTAATGGAGTCTGCTATGAAAATATAAAGATAAGATTGGAAGACGTCCCGGTTTTTCAGATAGTATCTGTTGTGAGGGAATTAACCAGTGTCCCACAAAATGTTTTCGGGACGCCAGTATGTCCCGCAACAGTCAAATGAAATATTGAATTCAATCGAAATCTTTCCCAGTTTTCAGATGCAGAGTCAGTGATTTCATTTTCATTGTGGCTGTGGTAGTCTTTTTCTGTGTGTTATGACTTGTGCAAGTTGTAAGCTGCCAGCAGGGTAACCACCTGGTCTCTGTGATTATGAAATGAATTACGGGCGTGTGTATATTGTGGATAACAACTGCTACGTTTTCATTATGACACTAGGGCAGTGGTTCTCAACCTTTTTTTGCCCGTTCCCCCCTTCACCATATTTTCAGAACGTCATTCCCCCCCCCCCCCTTCCTATCAAAAATTTGGCCCGTTCCCCCCTTCACCGTATTTTCAGAACGTCATCCCCCCCCCCCTTTCATATTTCCTATCTAAAAATCCCACCACCCCTATACAGTATACGTAAAAATGTAAGGTAAATTTAATAGCACATACCAAAACAAGTCTAGACATCCACATAAAACATGATTTGTGGGTCTACTGACTTTATAAAATGAATTTTAGAAGGATGAGACGTACTTAACTGTAAAGTATGAAGGGAAAAACAATATCAAGTAATCGGTACTTGTATTAACGTGATCTTGAAATGGTCTTCATTCCCCCCCTGGAAACCCTAAAATTCCCCCCTGGGGGGGAATTCCCCACCGGTTGAGAACCACTGCACTAGGGCATTTCAGTCTACTGAAGAAGAAACGGGGTCTCCGTAGCCGAGAGGTTAAGCCGCATGTCTCCGAAGGTTGCGGGTTCGATTTCGAATTACGACATTCGGTTCACGAGTGTCTTTTTCTCATAGATCCTGGTGGTCGTCGCTGGAGCTACGGAGTTCGTGCTTTGTGTGGAAGAGACTGAGCCTAATTGCGCAATGACGTGGAGCCTCTCGCCTCTATACCCCCTTTACAACCCTGAAGAGAAAGTGTTCATTATGGGATTCTCTATTTCTTCTTATACTTAAGAAATATCCCTGTTCTCAGTTACACTATCTGGAAACCCTTTATATAGAAAGCTTACTGGTCGCGGGGAGAGTCCACGGCTTCCATGATGGTAATTGGCGCCATTGTGGCTGCTTCTGCCTGGTCTTTGAAGTCTCTGGAATCTGTCCAATGGCTACACGGGTATTGATTTACCAACCATTCTTTACGTATGTGTTCATGACCTTCACCATTCGACAATCAGCCCTGTGATTGGCTGCTCTTCTCTGGTGTCTTTTATAGCATCGTGACTCTATTCTGTAAAAGTTTTCCGGTGTAAAGAATTGTTTGACCACCGAAGTCACAAACTGTATATTGCACTATTTATTGCCTGGCATATGTCGCGGCATCTCGTTAGGTGCAGACTGCAGAGTTATTTATCATATAAAGTAAATAAATTGATATTACTTTAGCTGAAACACTTAAAACACAGTCACATGTATTGTTCGAATGTAGAGCTTCTGTTATAACCGCGGTAATTTCAAGTTTAACACGAACTCGTTTTGTGTGCCTAAAACTGGCTGGAACTGCCTAATTGTTTATGCCTCACTATATTTTAGCAAAGAATTGTGCTTCCCTTTGCACACGAAAGCTTTCATGTGTGCTCCAGCCTCCTTCCATAACCACACACAGAGGTTCTCACCACAGTGCACTAACACCGCACACAGGCGAGGATCCTAATGTGTTTGCGTACCAGAATCACAGTGCTATCAATGTTCTTTCGTAGGTAGGTTTTGTAAATGTGAAATTTATCTTTGGCAGCGGCCTTCTCGGCCTTCCTGTTTTATATCCAACTGTTGGGAGATTCTGAACATGTGCAACATGCACACAAGACCTGCCGGGTTTGTCTTCGGTATCCGGGTTTGAGAAATGCCACCGTGGTCTCACAACTCTTCCAAGGAAAAATCCCATCTGCAGATCTGCACAATCGAGGATGAGAGACAACCCGAGTCGTGGTAGACGCGGCTCTGAAACCGGGCATCCACCGAGATAAGCTGTCGTCGAATACTCCGAGCTGAGGAGATACTGAGGAGAATAATGAGGAGAGGATCCACTTATTTATGGACTGAATGGTTCGGTGTGCAGTGAGGATAATCTGACGACTAACCAACTATACGAGAGGGGTAGATGTTGGAATCACTACCTCAGAATAATACGGGGGTGGGGGGAAAGAAGTAGTTTTCATATTGTCTTAAAATTCATACTGTCAGTCGGTCCGGGAGTGCTCGACTTAAAGATAACGCCTTGCCTCTAACCCATCACTCCGCCGCTTATCTAGATGTATTATATGTGGTATCTGAACGTGACTGGTACACTGTAACAGGTTGCTATATGGTATCTGTGGTAAACGGTAGTACCCATGCATATCATCGTGGCTTTTCCCGGTTCGCTACCTTCGATATACATCGCACAGATCGTGCTGTATGTCTGTGCATGTCAGATAGACAACACTGTAGCGTCTGATTTATTGTGTCACGCAGTCCGTGCTGTTCGTCTGAGCACGCCAGACGTAGAAATAGCGGCCTCTGACTGGGATGTTTGCTTGCTTGCTTGTGTTCGCTGGCTGTGAACCCCAGCGTGAAGTTCTGTATGTCGGATGAATACATCCTGTTGTCCAACATCAGTGTGATGTCATACCGGACCTGAGGTTTGCGTGAGTATCCGTTGTTCCAGGTCTGGCTTATTGGTGTGCAGACTGGTGGTTCCTCGCCATGCAGGCAGATACTCTCCGACTTCGGAGGAATCATCGATCCTACTGATGTTAGCCAGGTCCCCAAAGGGACCTGTTGCCCAGGACGCACAGCGTGGACGTGTCAGCAGGTCTTGGCCAGTATAGATCCCGGCCCTGGTGCCTTGGAAACACCCATGCGTCCCTGACTGGGATGTGTCACCCAGTCCGTGGTGTATGTCTGTGCGTGACCTACATAGAACACCGTAGACTCTGATTGTGTTGTCCCACACAGTCCCTGGTGTATGGTGGTGTCTGATTGTGTTGTTTCACACAGTCCCTGGTGTATGGTGCTGTCTGATTGTGTTGTCTCACACAGTCCCTGGTGTATGGTGGCGTATGAATGTGTTGTCTCACAGTCCCTGGTGTATGTATGTGCCTGCCCTACACTCCCGCACCCCTGGAAAATGGATGCTTCAGTCGGCACAGGAGAACTGAAGACGCCGAAGGAAACGTCAGGCCACACGACTGGGTGCTGCCTGCTCACAGAGTGCACCGACACATATATACGACTGCAGGAGGCTGTAACATCCTATGGCAGCTGAGATATAGCCAGAACCAGCCGGACCGACATACTGACAGATGGACACGTTCCGGAAAATATGACAGTTCTAGCACTCCTTCTTACATTTGAGAACAGGCAAGAATCTGGCGGCTTAATCATATCCTAAGACACGAAGAAGTATTGTATAGCGCTATAGAAGGCACAGTTGATAGAAAGCTACAGCGAGAGAAAAAAAAACAGGTGGAGGGGACAGGGTATAAGAGAAATACAGATCATAAAAGAGTGAAATTGAGAGAAAGAGCAAAACGAAAGAGATATAACGGGTAAAGCAGAGATAGAGAGAAGGAGAGTAAGAGAGAGCGAGAGAGAGAGAGAGAGAGAGAGAGGAGGAGGAGAGAGAGAAACCGAAAATAAAAAAAAAAAAACGTGAAATGCAAAGGAAGGCAGGAAACATAGAGTCACGCACACATGTAAGCTAAAGCAACATCGATGTGGATATCATTGCATATATTAGAGCAACGGCAATAAAGGCAATGGAATAAAGTAATGAAAATAGAATCTTGAATCATATATTATTTTGAGAGAGAGAGAGGGAGAGAGAGAGAGAGAGAGAGAGAGAGAGAGAGAGAGAGAGAGAGAGAGAGAGAGAGAGATGATATAATAGAATAAATTAGATTGATGTTAACACAACTTATATGCAGCAATCCATCATCGACCACGGAGAAATATCTTTTTCCGGACAAAAGCCAACGTCCCGGGAGGGGAGAGATAGGACGCAGAAATAAATGCGCCACATAAATGTTTCTCGAAGATTCGCTTGTGTATATCTCAGGCAGTACCACTTATTTGATGAATCACTCCGATTTAAAAACGCAGATGCAGCGACATGGAAAAGGGAAGACGAAGATGTGGCGGCTCTTGAAGTTAAGGAGGGATCAAATGTATTCAGTGAACAAAATGCCGGCCAGAATAGATTGTATTTATTTATGCGCGTGACTGATTTCCTCGAGGGGCCAAGTGATTGGATTAGATCGATGTGTCGTTTCTGTCTAGGGCACGCGCGCGCGTGGAATGGCTAGTAGTCACGTGTGTCGGAGCGGAGGACCGGGCTGTCTCGTTATGAAAGTGAACAACTATGGGGAAATCCCAGGGTGATCGTGATAACAAGTCACATAGATTGGTAATGATTGGCGTTTGTAGCATCTAATTCGAGATAAGCAGATTTCAAATTGGTTGTAGAAAGTGAAAATAATGGGCCTTAGTTCGAATAATAGAAAGACAGAAGTAAGGGTGATATCAAAGAAACAGATTGTGCCTAAATGTGCAATTAAAGTACAGGACGTTATTTTGGGACAAGTGCAGAAATTCAACTATTTAGGCAAATGGATAACATCAGATGGAAGATGCATCACAGAGATAAAGAACAGAATAGGACAAGCAAAAACTGCTTTCTATCAAATGAAGAACAGTTTGTGCAATAAGTCACTGTCCTTGAAAGTTAGACAAAGGGTTCTTGCATGTTATATTGAACCAGTTTTAACATATGGCTGGGAATCCTGAACAATTAGTAAACAGGAAAACAAATTCACGGAAGCCTTGGAGATGTGGTTGTATAGAAGAATGCTGAAAATACATTGGACAGCCAAAATGAGCATTCTGGATGTTTTAAGGGAAGCTGAGTCGCAAAGACAACTTATCACAAATATAAGAAAGAGGTAATCATCGTGTTTTGGCCACGTTATAAGAAGACAAAACTGGAACCATGTTGTGACAACCGGGAAGAGTTGCGGAAGAAGAGATTGAGGGAGACGTGAGAAGATTCTTGAGAGTCTTGTGTCATGGCACGGAAGGGAGTCCACAAAAGAATTGATCCTTGCTGCCGTAGATAGCATTTTATGGAGAGGCATGATCGCCGATGCCAGCCGACATAGGCACTAGATGATGAGATTTCAGATATATTAAAAACAAAAAACAAAAACAACAGGGCCAAAGTGGACTTGGGCGGGCGCGTCAGCGAGGTTGATAGCGGGCTGTACCGGTAATGTCATCTCGCCTCGGCCCGTCGCTGGTCTATACAAGAATTCTTTTTTTCCAAACTCCATTAACAAGGATGTATTATAAATGCGGTTCCGTGTTACTTATCTGTTAAAAAATGCCCTTCCGTCTTATTTACGAGGAAAAGTTAATAAGTAAAGCCACAAATGACTGTAGAAAAATAACTAAATATGATAACAAATTGAAACCATTTTATTTTTATACGTACATTGTCCCTTTATTTCTCAACATAATTTCCACCAACATTGATGCACTTATCCCATCGTTTTAAAAGTCCTCCCCAAACAGGCTGCATAGAACTGCGTGCTTTGTTTTCATTTACCTGCCATCCCACAGAACTGTGTGACTTACTTATTGACTCGCCCTCGTAACTTTTTCTACCCAGCTATGCACCGCTTTACGGGACAAACATTTGTCAGCATAAACAGGAAAGGCACCTTGGCGGGAGACAGTTCGCGAATGACGCCGAAGTTGAATGTGAAGTGAAAACGTGGTTTAGAAAACAGAGCACGCAGTTCTATGCAGTCCGGTTTGGGAGGACTGATAAAACGATGGGATAAGTGCATCAGTATTGGTGGAAATTATGTTGAGAAATAAAGGGACAATGTATAATAAACTGGTGTCAAGTTATCATATTTATTTTTCTACAACCATTTGTGACTTACTTATTAACATACCCTCGTATCTATTATAAAATGGGATTTCGTGTTACTTATCTATTATAAAATGCCCTTATGTAGTATTTAACTATTATGAAATGGGATTCCGTGTTACTTATCTGTTATAAAATCTGGGTTGGGATAGAGAGGTCAGGGTTTTGCTATTATGAAAATGGTTCGTGGGTTGTTTGGCTATTGTAATGTGGGTGGCGACCCCAGAAAGGTTGGGAAGCGCTGGTGTAGTTTGCCTTCTGACACTAGCTCTTGCTCAGTTGTCTAATTTCCCGCTGTCCGAGAAGCAATCAATAACTCCCATGATCATATCACCCCTAGGAAAAGTCAGGCCTAGGGCGATGTGCGGGCAGATGGGCAGGTGGACAGAGGGATGGATGGATGGACGGGGAGATGGCCATATTGGCGGGGGATGGATGAATGGATGGAGAGATGGGCATATGTGGGGGGGGGGGATGGATGGATGGACGGAGAGATGGCGAGATGGACGGAGGGATGGATGGATGGACGTGGAGTTAGGCAGATGGACGGAGAGATGGATGAATAGACGGAGGAATGAATGAATGGATGGGAAGATGGGCACATGGACGGAGGAATGAATGAACGAACGAACGAACGAACGAACGAACAAACAAACTTTATTTTAAAATGAACGAACGGGGAGATGGGAAGATGGACGGAGAGATTGTGAATGAATGGGGAGATGGGCAGAAGGACGGAGGGATGGATGGATTAATGAACGGGGAGATGGGCAAATGGACGGGGAGATGAACAGATGAACTGAGGGATGATGAATGAGCGGGCTGACGAATATGAATAGATGGATAAACGGACGGTTATTTGCAAGGATGTATAGATGGTCTAACGGATCAGTAAAGGGACGGGCAGCAGGATGGATGAATGTACGAACGGATGAATGGAAGGACTGAGAAATGGATTAGCGGACCAACTGACGTATAGATGGAGGGACGGGCGGACACAGGCATGGAATGATGGATGGCCTGAGGGATCGATGAATGCACAGATGGAGGGATGGATGAATACATGCATGAATGGATGGATGGAAAGATAGATGGATACAGCAATGAATGGATCGACGGACGGACTGAAGAAAGGATGGATGGATTAATGGATGGATGAGGAAATAGATGAAATGCTTTACGAAGGGTCGATGGATCGATTGATGCATCGATTCATGGAGAGATGAACAAAGGGATGAATAGATTAATGGGAGGCCGAACAGTTGGATTGATGTGTTTACGGATGTATTGATGGTTTGGTCGATGGATGAATAAATGGACAAGCGGATGGATGGGTCAACGGATGGAAAGATGGATGGACGGAGGGAGGGAGGATATTGAAGTACACGGGGCGGCACATCAATTATTGACATGTATACACGTAGATGAGTAGTTATTCCTTGTCACACAGTGACTTTCGCACACACGCCAGACCCAGGGGGAATCAAATAATAGCGGTTACTGGTGAGACTAACAGTGCAGGGTGCAACCTGAGAGTAGATGTTAGGCATGTAGGGTCTAGGGTTAGACCCTCGGGGTCAGGACATACCGAGCTAGCAGTTTGAGTCTCTGTGTAAACCAAATACAGTAATGGAAAGATATAAATACATCTCCCATGTCCGTTGCAGGACGTTGTAATCAACCCCAACCCCAAATTGACCTTCTAGGCAGCTTTACGCTCAGTATTTGCCATTGCTTTCTGAACGACAAGTCAACGTTTTAGTCCAACTGACCGATGTGTGGATGGACCCACTGCTCCGCCGTTCAGTCTCACTGCATCTCATCTGATTCCTCTTATACCTTGCGGTGTCGAGGTGAAGTATAAACAGCGGGAGATTTCCCGTTTATGGGCTTCATGTATCCAGATTACCAAGGACTCTGCTATTCCCTCTGTCCATCGATTACGTGGTCGACCTCTTCTTCTGCTTCCATTTGGTCTGTACATCATTGCTTGTTGTTGTATACTGTTAGTTGGTAATCTAGTTACATGGTCAAACGATTTGACTTGCTGCCTTCTAATGAAATCTAGGGCTGCTATAACCCCCACTTTAGTCCTGATTTCTTCATTTCTGATCTTATCTCTTATTTATACATTGAGTATTCTTCTCAAGATTCTCATTTCTGTTGTTGTGATGTTTCTTTTGTCCAGGTTTGGCATTGGTAGCATAGAGTTGGTAGGGAGATTGTGTTGTAGAGTGCTTTGTAATCACAAGGACGTTTAAGCGCAAGAGTATTCAACTTCTCGGATACGCTGATCTCTCTTTGCAAAACCAGCAGTCTCTAGTCTGTCATTGTAGAACTAGCATCTTCTAATCTATCAATTGACAACTAGTATTCTCTAATCTATCATTGGAGAACTAGCATTCTCTAACGTATCATTGGAGATCTAGCATCTTCTAATCTATCATTGTAGAACTAGCATCTTCTAATCTATCATTGGACAACTAGTATTCTCTAATCTATCATTGGAGAACTAGCATCTTCTAATCTATCATTGTAGAACTAGTATCTTCTAATCTATCATTGTAGAACTAGCATTCTGTAATCTATCATTGTAGAACTAGCATCTTCTAATCTATCATTGGAGAACTAGCATCTTCTAATCTATCATTGGAGAACTAACATCTTCTAATCTATCAATATAGAACTAACATTCTGTAATCTACCATTGTAGAACTAGCATTCTGTAATCTATCATTGTAGAACTAGCATTCTCTAATATATCATTGGAGAACTAGCATTCTCTAATCTATCACTGGAGAACTAACATTCTGTAATCTGTCATTGTAGAACTAACATTCTGTAATCTATCACTGTAGAATTAGCATCTTGTAACCTATCATTGTAGAACTAACATTCTGTAATCTCTCATTGTAGAACTAACATTCTGTAATCTGTCATTGTAGAACTAACATTCTGTAATCTGTCATTGTAGAACTAACATTCTGTAATCTATCACTGTAGAATTAGCATTCTGTAATCTCTCATTGTAGAACTAACATTCTGTAATCTGTCATTGTAGAACTAACATTCTGTAATCTCTCATTGTAGAACTAACATTCTGTAATCTCTCATTGTAGAACTAACATTCTGTAATCTGTCATTGTAGAACTAACATTCTGTAATCTGTCATTGTAGAACTAACATTCTGTAATCTGTCATTGTAGAACTAACGTTCTGTAATCTCTCATTGTAGAACTAACATTCTGTAATCTGTCATTGTAGAACTAACATTCTGTAATCTGTCATTGTAGAACTAACATTCTGTAATCTCTCATTGTAGAACTAACATTCTGTAATCTGTCATTGTAGAACTAACATTCTGTAATCTCTCATTGTAGAACTAACATTCTGTAATCTATCACTGTAGAATTAGCATCTTGTAATCTATCATTGGAGAACTAGCGTTTTCTAATCTGACATTGGGTAATTTGCACTATCTGATCTCTCATTGGAGAACTAGCAATTTCTAATCTATCTTTGGAGAACTAGCAGTCTCTAATCTATCATTGGAGAATTATCATTCTCTAATCTGTCATAGAAAAACGAACAATCTCTAATCTATCACCGCGATCACGTATTATTCTTATAGTTTGCGACGAACCGGTCTGGCTGCTTGATTTCTGCACATGAAGATTGCTACCTCATTGATTATAGTGCCCACGGAGCTTTCACAGTTGGTCGAGCTTGTCTTTCTGGCTGCATTCCCATCTAATATTGCGTGGGTGACCTCTCCATAGTTCGCTGTCTTATAACTACATCTATGTCTCTGTCTCTCTCTCTCTTTCTCTCACTACCGCTGTCTCTAAATTCTGTCTGTCTGTCTGTCTGTCTGTCTGTCTGTCTGTCTGTCTGTCTGTCTGTCTGTCTGTCTGTCTGTCTGTCTGTCTGTCTGTCCGTCCGTCCGTCCGTCCGTCCGTCCGTCCGTCCGTCCGTCCGTCCGTCCGTCCGTCTGTCCGTCTGTCCGTCCGTCCGCCCGCCCGGCTCTCTTCCTCTTTTTCTGTTTCTGTCTCTGTCTGTCTCCTTGTCCCCGGCTACTCCCACGCCATGTAGTGTTGCATGGCGTTCCCCTGGGGACTGAGTTTGAGCCTGTCAACAATGAAGTACCCCAAGTTTCAGGAGGACACCTGACCAACCTATTCCCCCAACCCCAGCCAGCAAGCGTCCACTGTGCTGAATGGCGACCTCCTGACAATCCTTATACGCTTGTCCGCAGATGTTGAGTTCCAGTACCGGTTTTCCATACCCCAATGTCTGCTGAACTTGGAGAGGGAAAGTCCCAGCACCGGTTTTCCATACCCCAACGTCTGCTGAACTTGGAGAGGGAAAGTCCCAGTACCGGTTTTCCACACCTCAGTATCTGCTGAACTTGGAGAGGGAAAGTCCCAGTACCGGTTTTCCACACCTCAGTATCTGCTGAACTTGGAGAGGGAAAGTCCCAGTACTGGTTGTCCACAACCCAATGTCTGCTGAACTTGGAGAGGGAAAGGTGAACTCTACAACACAGCTCCCGAGGAAATGGTAATTTGGTATCGAGATCAAGAGCGAGGTGTTTTCATGGTTCAGACGACCTGAACGCCAGGGTATCGGAGTTAATGGGTAAAGCTCGGTTGTCTAGAGGATTCAGCAAGCAACCAGCCAACCAGTGAACTAATCAACAAAACAACCAACCAACCAACCAACAAACAAGTCAGTGAACTAATCAACCAAACAACCAAGCAGTGAGCTAATCAACCAAACAACCAACCAACCAACAAACAAACATGTGAGCTAATCAACCAAACAACCAACAAACAAACATGTGAACTAGTCAACCAAACAACCAACCAACCAACAAACAAACAAATTAGTGAACTAATCAACCAAACAACCAACCAACCAACAAACAAACATGTGAACTAAGCAACCAAACAACCAACAAACAAACATGTGAACTAATCAACCAAACAACCAACCAACCAACAAACAAACAAATTAGTGAACTAATCAACCAAACAACCAAGCAGTGAGCTAATCAACCAAACAACCAACCAACCAACAAACAAACATGTGAACTAATCAACCAAACAACCAACAAACAAACAACAAACATGTGAACTAATCAAACATACAACCAACCAACCAACAAACAAACAAATTAGTGAACTAATCAACCAAACAACCAACCAACAAACAAATATGTGAACTAATCAACCAAACAACCAACCAACCAACAAAGATCCAGTAAACTAATCAAACAAATCACCAACCAATGAACTAATCAACCAAATAACTAACCAACCAACAAACAAACCAGTGAAATAATCAACCAAATAACTAACCAACCAACAAACATGTGAACTAATCAACCAAACAACCAACCAACCAACAAAGAACCAGTAAACTAATCAAACAAATCACCAACCAATGAACTAATCAACCAAATAACTAACCAACCAACAAACAAACCAGTGAACTAATCAACCAAACAACCAACCAGTGAGCTAATCAGCCAAACAATTAACCAACCTACCAATAAACCAGTGAACTAATCAACGAAACAACCAACCGGTGAACTAATTAACCAAACAACCAACAAACGAACAAATCACTGAACTAATCAACCAAACAACAAACCAGTGAACTAATCAACCAAGCAACCAATCAACCTGTGAACTAATCAACCAAGCAACCAACCAGTGAACTAATCAACAAAGCAGCCAACCAGTGAACTAATAAACCAAACAAAAATAACCAGTAAACTAATCAATAAAACAAACAATCAGTAACTAATTAAACAAGCAACCAACCAGTGAACTAATCAACCAAGCAAGCAACCTGTGAACTAATCAACCTAACAACCAACCAGTGAACTAATCAACCAAGCAACCTACCAGTGAACTAATTAACCAGTCAACCAACCAGTGAACTAATCAACCAAGCAACCAACCAGTGAACTAATCAACCAGTCAGCCAACCAGTCAACTAATCAACCAGTCAACCAACCCAACCAACCAACCACCCACCACCCACCCAACCAACTAACCACCCACCCATCCACCAACCCCTCTTGAAGATTTGAGTCTAGAGTAACCGAGGGCCTTAGATGCCATGTGCCGCTGTGTGTATAACGTCTCCAGGCGGGCACTTATCTGCAAGTCCAGTGTTCCTATGACCGGTTCCTAACCTCAAGATGATCCCCTGGTCGTGACTGGAAAAATAACCTTTACGATATATGTGTGTTTCTGAATATTTCTGAATCGCTTTGTCTGGACACAATGGTCTGTTTTCATTGTATACCTATTCTTATGAGCTAGTTCTCCAACTAATCAATATTTCTGTTAGGGAGATTGCCATCATGTGACGTATGTAGCTCCGTGGATTATATGGGGTTTTGTTAGAGATACACATTTCATTTCGACTCGGAGGAGAATTTAATGTACTTTCATAACTCTGACCTAATTTAATGTACTTTCATAGCTCTCTGCCGTAATGTAATGTACTTTCATAGCTCTTTGGCGTAATGTAATGTACTTTCATAGCTCTTTGGTGTAATGTAATGTACTTTCATAGCTCTCTGACGTAATTTAATGTACTTTCACAGCTCTCTGACGTAATTTAATGTACTTTCACAGCTCTCTGACGTAATTTAATGTACTTTCATAGCTCTCCAGCTAATACACTTTTTCTTAGAGAGTATGGGGCAGTTTGACAAGACATCAGTTAATCAGTTATATTAGGAAGACTGCCGTAATTGTATGCACACAGCTGTCTGGCTAATCAACATCTCTAGTAGAGCAACTGGCATAATTTGATGAACGTAGTTCTCCAACTAATAGACTTGTATGTTTTAGAGACCTGAAAGTGGTCGGGGAATCAATGAAAGCCACCGCCAACAGTATAATTTGTGCCGGTAATTTGTGTGTTTCTTATTGATTTCATGTAACGGGGATTCATTCGTCTGGTTCCAGGGGCTGCTGAAGGTCACAGGTCAGCTTCTGAAGCGGGAGTTCCCAGCACAGCCTGATCTCAGCAGTGAGGATGGGCAGGAGCACAAGTGAGTCTTCTGTTGTAGTCATGTTGTTGGAAGAGCATGAGCAAGCATTTGTCTGGGCTGGGCGAGAGAAATGTTGCTACTGTTGTTGTTAAAGTCCAGTGACTCCATGAGCGAGCCTTTTTCTGGGTTGGGCTAGAGCAATGTTGTTACCGTTGTTGAATGACTCCATGAGCGAGTCTTCATCTTATGGAAACAGATACTTTACTGACCTAAGGTACCCTTTCTCCACGCCTTGAGGTGTTTCCAGCATATCATACTCACCCGACATTTTTTATAGACCAATCGATACTTGTCGGGTAATGTAGTCTGTATCTCATAGTTCACATTTACCTCCCACGTCATATCCTGGTACCCATTTAGGCTGGGTCGAACCGGGACCCTGGGTCAATACAAGAAACCACACCCAGCCCTCGAGAGGGAGTGGACCACGTGACTTCTAGGTATAATCTCGACACATCAGACAGTAGTTTTTGTATCCTTGCTAGCGGCTCACTACTGGTGCTTGCGTTCCCCTAGGAGTATAGGGGTCTTGTTGGTAGTTGATTTTCATATTCAGGAGTGTATTTCTCCATGCACATCACTTGTTTTGTATGTTTTCAGTGTCTCTGTCTGTCGATATGTCTTCTGTCTGTCTGTATAAGACCGTGGTTCGGCAAGGTACCATACTAACAACAAA
>JACEFZ010027867.1:412500-448522 GCA_014155875.1 Cepaea nemoralis
TTTCATGAATGTTCACTTTACCAGTCGGTTGTTGTGTGTTTCATGAATGTTCACTTTACCAGTCTATTGTTGTGGGTTTCATGAGTGTTCACTTGGTGTCTTTTACTGGTGATGCATTACTTCTGATTAAACTGTGCAAGTGTTTCTGATGTTTCCCCACTCCAATACCCAGATCTACCATGTGACATACAGTTTGTGATGAAAAGTAACAACTAGAACAGAAACATGTAAAGTAACAACTAGAACAGAAACATGTAAAGTAACAACTAGAACAGAAACATGTAAAGTAACACCTAGAACAGAGACATGTAAAATAACAACTAGAACAGACACATGTAAAGTAACAACTTGGACAGAAACATGTAAAGTAACAACTAGAACAGAAACATGTAAAGTAACAACTAGAACAAAAATATGTAAAGTAACAACTAGTACAGAATCATTAAAGTAACAATTAGAACAGAAACATGCAAAGTAACAACTAGAACAGAAACATGCAAAGTAATAACTAGGACAGACACATGCAAAGTAACAACTAGAACAGAAACATGTAAAGTAACAACTAGAACAGAAACATGTAAAGTAACAACTAGAACAGACACATGTAAAGTAACAACTAGGACAGAAATATTGATATCAAGAACAGAGTGAGTACAAGTGGAAGTGTTTGGGCTGAAGCAGACAATGGTACAGGAAGTGGTTGGGTCACATATACTGGGTACTTGACCAGCTTGTGATGACTTCCTGGCTGCAGTCTGAGTTACATCTTTGGGGCTGTGTTCATTGTTAGCGTTATATTGTCATTGTTGTTGTGGGTAGCCAGAAATGAGTATTGTCCATGATTGGTTGCAGTTGTTGATTTCTAGTGCTTAATGTCATTAATGATTGATGATGTCAACTACCAGAGACATTCAGCCACATCGGCACTGACCTACATCATCATCTACCCACATCATCTATCCACATCAGCATCTACCCACATCACCATCTACCCACACCATCTACCCACACTATCTACCCACAACATCTATCCACATCATCTACCAACATCATCATCTACACACATCATCTACCCACATCATCATCTACCCACATCATCATCTACCCACACCATCTACACACAACATCTACCCACATCATCATTTACCCACATCATCATTTACCCACATCATTTACCCACATCATCATTTACCCACAACATCATTTACCCACATCATCATCTACCCATATCATTTACCCACATCATCATCTACCCATATCATCATCTACCCACACCCACATATACGCACATCACCATCTACCCACACTAGCATCTACCCACATCATTATTTGCCCACATCATCATTTACCCACATCATCATCTACCCACATCATTATTTACCCACATCATCATTTACCTGTATAATAATGACAGCAAACCGGTAGTGCTGTAGACACAAACAACTAGCAATTGTGTATACATTAGTTATACACAAACTACCATTTGAGACTACATCATTATCATCATCATCATCATCATCATCAAGTGCCCTGCCAGCTGGCTTAGGCATTCATGGCTCTCCACAGATCTCAGTCTTTGGTGTTCTGGATCAACTCTGCTGTTGATATTCCTCCATGCCACCGTCGCAATCCATCCAGCATAATTTCTCTTGGTCTGCCTCTGCCTCTCTTCCCCTCGATCTTTCCAGTTGTCACGATGTTCTCCAATGCCTCTCTTCTCATCACATGACCGAAGAAAGATGTTTGTCTCTGTCTTATTGTTGTATATAATGTTCTAGTTTCATTAGCCTGTTTCATGTAATCGTTGTTAGTTACTCTGGCAGTCCAAGGAATTTGGAACATTCGTCTCAGGAACCACATCTCTGTTGCTTCTAAGTTCTTCCTAATTTGTTCATTTACATTCCAAGATTCGCTACCATACAGCAAAACTGGTTCTTTATAACATTTCAACACTCTCTTTCTTACATTCAGTGATAGTGACTTATTGCATAAGATACTCTTCATTTTCTGAATTGCGGCTTTTGCTCGCCCTATTCTGCTCTTAATCTCTGTTATATATCTTACATCTGATATTATAAATGCCCCTAGGTATTTAAAATTATCCACTTGGTTAGGAATTTGAGACTACAGCAAAAACTATTAATAACACAGCCTTATACAACGTAGTGGCAATGAAACGAGTAAACATAATGATGTTTCAGAAATGTTTTCAATTTATTTTTGCTAGACAATAACTCCCACACGCGTACTTTTTGAAACATGTCTATTTCTGTCTTCAGGTTCACACTCTGACTCACACTTTTCTGAAACGTGCCTATTTCTGACTTCACTTGTTCACTCCCACACAAATGTTTTGGAATCATTGTTATATTGACATATTTTATTGTTATTGCATAAGAGAGCTGTGTACTAAACACTAGCAATAGGCTATTATTGAATCATGGTAAACAATCACATTGAAGAATAGCAAAGTTTCCTACAGAAACACCTCTAAGTTTTGAATATCTGCAGCATGATAATATGTATTATTGACTAGAATAAACATTCTTGCTAAATATTTTGTCCTGGTGTGAGGAAATGCAATCTAAAGACTAAATGGCATGGCTGGGCAGACCAGGCCCTAAGCCTTGGTTGATAACTGGTCCAGGATCAAAGCTCCGGCAGCCAGACAGAGCATTGCTTTGCTGATCCAGCAGCTTCTGCAATTTGTCTTGTTCCAGATGTATTGGTGTTATCTTTCCTCTAGAGTAAACTAGTCAGACAGAGAGAGGGACCATGCTGCATAGACAAAATATAGTCTCTATAATTCAGCGGTCTTTATGCTATGGAGAGGTATAACTCCTCCCTTTTCCCTTCCCCCCCCTGCATCTCCCCCCCCTCTTCCATGGGCAGTTGTTATTGTGCCTTGTTTTGAAGCACAATGTAAGAAACTATTGTCTGTCAAGACACAAATATATGACACAGATTTGGGTAGATCTCACCCTCCTCAGAGATTCTGGACATTGCCTGAAAGTGGAGTTCATCAGTCTGCCTGAGCTTACTCATGAAGTCGCTGAGACAACATGCCTGGGTGAACGTCTGTGTCTTTGGCCAGGCTGTTATCTTTATTACTGCTATAACCTCCATAGTTAACAGCTCCATGGCAACAGCTACGTTGTCTTCCAGAAAAGTTCTCCCTCCAACCTGGGCAGTGAAAACCCATGAGCTTCACATTTTGACTCAGTCAGGGCCAACATTCTACCCAACATTCACATTGTGTCTCAACCAGTCACCAACATTCTACCCAACATTCACATTGTGTCTCAACCAGTCACCAACATTCTACCCAACATTCACATTGTGTCTCAACTTGTGGCATGCTACAGAATATTCACATCTTATCTCAACCAGTGACCAACATTCTACTCAGCATATATGTGTTGACTCAACCAGTGACCAACATTCTACTCAGCATTTATGTGTTGACTCAACCAGTCACCAACATTCTACCCAACATTCACATTTGACTCAACCAGTGACCAACATTCTACTCAACATTCACATTTTGTACACAGCTTCAAATATCAATTTTCTTCTGAATTGTGATTTATTTGAGTTGGTTTCCATGCCTGCTCTTGGAGACTGAAATCATTGTACGTTTAACATGCCAGAGATGTTGCTTGAGATGCTTGTTGCTGTTTATACACTGTGTGTAGATTATGCTTGCCTTTTGGTGTTGCTGGTCTTGTTTTGGTTGCAATTACCTGGCCTGTTCACGTTGTCGTTGTTGTTGCTCACTGTCGCTTGAAAGCTCGAGCTCATGTGTTGATGCCTCCTACATCTGCTGGCAGGGATGTGGTGAGACTTGTAGCGGGCAGTGGTAAGAAGGAGGAGGAAGAAAACTATAAGGAGGAGATGTAGAAGAAGGCTATGAAGATGAAGAATTAAAAGAAGAAATAAAAGGAGAAGAGTTATAAGAAGAAGAAGGAGTAAAGGAAGAGGAAGGAGTAAAAGAAGAAGAAGACGAAGAAGATGAAACATAAGAAGTTGAAGAAAAAGAACAAGAAGAAGAAGAAGCTTTGAACTTTCTGTCTAGTGATAAGACCTGTCTTAACAAATGATTATTATACTAAAGAGACAGTTATCACCAATCTCTATGTTATCTGCTGAAGGGAGACTAACTACCTTTGTTTTGGACTGGAGTGCGGTTGTTTGTGTTAACAAATAGTTAATGTTTTGAGAACATATTTCATTTTAGAACTTAACAAATATCACATATTACACTAAGTTAAAATGTCGGCTTTTCGTCCTTGACTTGGGGACGTTAATTACAAGGGATCAGACATCGGAGTGGGTTCGCTTGATGGCAAAGGACACTGGTAAAAGGTAAAGCTAATCCACATGCAAAAATCAGTCCAGTTCATAGACTATGCTTGAGTTGAAAGCAAGCACAAAAAATTACTAGTCAGGTTCGACGTATCAACTATTGCACTGTGTGGGGTCGATTTCACTATAGACACTGTGTGGGGTCAGAGATATCACATATTGCACTGTGTGGGGTCAGAGATATCACATATTGCACTGTGTGGGGTCAGAGATATCACATATTGCACTGTGTGGGGTCAGAGATATCACATATTGCACTGTGTGAGGTCAGAGATATCACATATTACACTGTGTGAGGTCAGAGATATCACATATTGCACTGTGTGAGGTCAGAGATATCACATATTGCACTGTGTGAGGTCAGAGATATCACATATGCACTGTCTGAGGTCAGAGATATCACATATTGCACTGTCTGAGGTCAGAGATATCACATATTGCACTGTGTGAGGTCAGAGATATCACATATTGTACTGTGTGAGGTCAGAGATATCACATACTGTACTGTGTGAGGTCAGAGATATCACATACTGTACTGTGTGAGGTCAGAGATATCACATATTGTACTGTGTGAGGTCAGAGATATCACATATTGTACTGTGTGAGGTCAGAGATATCACATATTGTACTGTGTGAGGTCAGAGATATCACATATTGCACTATGACTGACACATTCTGTAAAGGATATGCAGCTACCTTTTTTCCAATTATCTCCACAATTTAGTCTGTTATCTAAGTGAAGTCATTAAGTCCCTTGTTCAATTTAGCTCTTTTAGTTCTTTCTGCCATCCAATTCTACTGTTATGTCCTTTCACCACACAGCTGACCTGTTCTAGCTATTTGGTCAAGGAGCCAATTATTCAAAGTTAACTCTTGAGTCCTTGTCCAAATGATCCTTCTCGTATATTGTACAGGACTCCATTTACCAATCTGTTTACACAAACTTCGAATACAACTGAATTAACTCATCTGATATCTTGTCCAAGTTAACTCTGTAATCTTGTGTCCAGGACCGTGTGTGCTGTCTGGAGGAACATCCTGGAGGAGTCCGAGAAGCTGGCCAAGGCAAGACTCCAGGTGGCCGAAGTCTACTCTGAGAGTGTGGCCGAACCTCTCAAGCCAGCTAAGGCAGTCAAAGTCCAGTGTTTTAAGAAGGTGAGATGCCCATGTCCTGCTTGACCAGATGCCGGTTCGTTCAGAACAAATGGTGATGCCACTGCTGGGCATCGAACTCTGACCACTGTCTGGACAGGCAAGTGAACAAACCAGTGTGCCAAGTTGGCTCCAGGAATGCCTGGCTTATTATATATTGGAGAAAACCTGACCTGGTCAGTCACAACTTTAGCTTGGTCTTCTTCTATAGTCTTACCACACAAACATAAATCACAACATTAGCTTGGTCCTCTTCTATAGTCTTTAACCACACAAACAAATCACATCATTAGCTTGGTCCTCTTCTATAGTCTTACCACACAAACATAAATCTCAGCATTAGCTTGGTCCTCTTCTATAACTTTACCACATAAACATAAATCACAACATTAGCTTGGTCCTCTTCTATAGTCTTACCACACAAACATAAATCACAACATTAGCTTGGTCCTCTTCTATAGTCTTACCACACAAACAAATCACAACATTAGCTTGGTCCTCTTCTATAGTCTTACCACACAAACATAAATCTAAGCATTAGCTTGGTCCTCTTCTATAGTCTTACCACACAAACATAAATCACAACATTAGCTTCGTCCTTTCCTATAGTCTTACACACAAACATAAATCTCAGCATTAGCTTGGTCCTCTTCTATAGTCTTACCACACAAACATAAATCACAACTTTAGCTTGGTCCTCTTCTATAGTCTTACCACACAAACATAAATCACAACTTTAGCTTGGTCCTCTTCTATAGTCTTACCACACAAACATAAATCTCAGCATTAGCTTGGTCCTCTTCTATAACTTTACCAGATAAACATAAATCACAACATTAGCTTGGTTCCCTTCTATAGTCTTACCACACAAACATAAATCTCAGCATTAGCTTGGTCCTCTTCTATAGTCTTACCACACAAACATAAATCACAACATTAGCTTGGTCCTCTTCTATAGTCTTACCACACAAACATAAATCACAACATTAGCTTGGTCCTCTTCTATAGTCTTACCACACAAACATAAATCTCAGCATTAGCTTGGTTCTCTTCTATAGTCTTACCACACAAACATAAATCACAACATTAGCTTGGTTCTCTTCTATAGTCTTACCACACAAACATAAATCTCAGCATTAGCTTGGTCCCTTTCTATAGTCTTACCACACAAAACATAAATCACATTAGCGTAGTCCTCTTCAGCCTTACCACACAAACATAAATCACAACATAGCTGGTTCTCTTCTATAGTTTACCACACAAACATACCACAACATTAGCTGTGGTCTCTTCTATAGTCTTACCACACACAACATAAATCACATAGCTAGTCCTCTTCTATAGTCTACACCACAAACTTAAATCACATATAGCTAGTCCTCTTCTATAGCCTTACCACACAACCTAAATCACAACATAGCTTGGTCTCTTCTATAGTCTTACCACACAACATAAATCTCAGCATTAGCTTGGTTCTCTTCTATAACTTTACCACATAAACATAAATCACAACATTAGCTTGGTCCTCTTCTATAGTCTTACCACACAAACATAAATCACAACATTAGCTTGGTTCTCTTCTATAGTCTTACCACACAAACATAAATCACACACCATTAGCACACCTTCGTTCCTCTCTATAGTCTTACCCACACAAACATAACACAGCATTAGCTGGTTCTCTTCTATAGTCTTACCACACAACACTAAATACAGCATTAGCTTGGTTCTCTTTCTATAGTCTTACCACACAAACATAAATCACAACATTAGCTTGGTTATCTTCTATAGTCTCTACCACACAAACATAAATCTCAGCATTAGCTTGGTTCCTTCTTCTATAGTCCTTACCACACAAACATAACTCCAACATTAGCTTGGTCCTCTTCTATAGTCTTCCCACACAAACATAAATCACAACATTAGCTTGGTCCTCTTCTATAGTCTTACCACACAAACATAAATCACAGCATTAGCTTGGTTCTCTTCTATAGTCTTACCACACAAACATAAATCACAGCATTAGCTTGGTTCTCTTCTATAGTCTTACCACACAAACATAAATCACAGCATTAGCTTGGTTCTCTTCTATAGTCTTACCACACAAACATAAATCACAACATTAGCTTGGTCCTCTTCTATAGTCTTACCACACAAACATAAATCACAACATTAGCTTGGTTCTCTTCTATAGTCTTACCACACAAACATAAATCACAACATTAGCTTGGTTCTCTTCTATAGTCTTACCACACAAACATAAATCACAACATTAGCTTGGTTCTCTTCTATAGTCTTACCACATAAACATAAATCACAACATTAGCTTGGTTCTCTTCTATAACTTTACCACATAAACATAAATCACAACATTAGCTTGGTTCTCTTCTATAACTTTACCACACAAACATAAATCTCAGCATTAGCTTGGTCTCTTCTATCGTCTTACCACACAACACATAATCACAAACATTAGCTTGGTTCTCTTCTATAGTCCTTTCCACACAAACATAAATCCTCAGCATTAGCTTGGTCCTCTTCTATAGTCTTACCATACAAACATAAATCAACATTGCTGTTCTCTTCTATAGTCCTTACCCACACAAACATAAATCACATTAGCTTAGTCCTCTTCTATAGTCTTACCACACAAACATAAATCACAACATTAGCTTGGTTCTCTTCTATAGTCTTACCACACAAACATAAATCTCAGCATTAGCTTGGTCCTCTTCTATAGTCTTACCACACAAACATAAATCACATTAGCTTAGTCCTCTTCTATAGTCTTACCACACAAACATAAATCACAACATTAGCTTGGTTCTCTTCTATAGTCTTACCACACAAACATAAATCACAACATTAGCTTGGTTCTCTTCTATAGTCTTACCACACAAACATAAATCTCAGCATTAGCTTGGTCCTCTTCTATAGTCTTACCACACAAACATAAATCTCAGCATTAGCTTCGTCCTCTTCTATAGTCTTACCACACAAACATAAATCTCAGCATTAGCTTGGTTCTCTTCTATAGTCTTACCACACAAACATAAATCACAACATTAGCTTGGTTCTCTTCTATAGTCTTACCACACAAACATAAATCACAACATTAGCTTGGTTCTCTTCTATAGTCTTACCACACAAACATAAATCTCAGCATTAGCTTGGTTCTCTTCTATAACTTTACCACATAAACATAAATCACAACATTAGCTTGGTCCTCTTCTATAGTCTTACCACACAAACATAAATCACAGCATTAGCTTGGTTCTCTTCTATAGTCTTACCACACAAACATAAATCACAGCATTAGCTTGGTTCTCTTCTATAGTCTTACCACACAAACATAAATCTCAACATTAGCTTGGTTCTCTTCTATAGTCTTACCACACAAACATAAATCACATTAGCTTAGTCCTCTTCTATAGTCTTACCACACAAACATAAATCACATTAGCTTGGTCCTCTTCTATAGTCTTACCACACAAACATAAATCACAACATTAGCTTGGTCCTCTTCTATAGTCTTACCACACAAACATAAATCTCAGCATTAGCTTCGTCCTCTTCTATAGTCTTACCACACAAACATAAATCTCAGCATTAGCTTGGTCCTCTTCTATAACTTTACCAGATAACCTAAATCTCAGCATTAGCTTGGTCCTCTTCTATAGCCTTACCACACAAACATAAATCACAACATTAGCTTGGTCCTCTTCTATATCTTTACCACACAAACATAAATCACAGCATTAGCTTGGTCCTTCTTCTATAGCCTTACCACACAAATATAAATCACAAAACGCTATTTTCCAACTGAAACCATGCCATCTTTGTGTGGCCATCTTTGTCTCCATTTGAACACTTCCTGTGGAGGTCAGCTATGGCAGAATGGATAAGAGTGCTTGTTCTTAAACTTCTGGTGTGCTGATGTCGAGGTTGCAGGTTCAACACTCATCAGTTGGACTAAAATGTTGATTTCTCATGCTTGACTTGGGGACATAAATTACAAGTATATCAGAAGTCTGAGTGGGTTCACCTGTTGGCGAGGGACAGTGGTAATAGGGAAGGCTAATCCACATGCAAAAATCAGTCCAGTGCACTAGAAGTAGCAGCACTGTGAATGGACTACGCTTGAATTCAAAGCTAGCATAACGCAAAACAAAAAAAGAAAGAAAAAAAGGAAAGAAAAAAGGAAAGAAAAAAAGGAAAGCAAAAAAGAAACAACACTTCCCATGATTTATGTTTGAACATTATAAAGATGTACAAAATGGAGTCAACATTTGGTTTGTTCATTTAAACTTAAGTGGCCAGGATGTCTCTCATGCATTCCTGACAAAACAGTCACATAGCTTGTGCAATCACCAGATTGCTGGTCTCCTGGCAGCAAGAACCACAAGTTCTATGTTGCGTGTGTTGTTTGTCCATCAAGAATGATAATGACCATTCATTTCATCCAGTGGGGTAGAAAGTATGGAGCCGTGAGTTCTAAGATGGCTGATAAGGCCTATTTTGGCTTGAAATGTTCTTTGACAATGTGGACAAAGAATGCTTGACGTTTCTGGAGGAGGATTTTCTGCAATGGTTTTTCTGTTCTGTCTTTTCTTCACGGTTCTAAACACTATTGAAATAGGCATTTTTATCTTTTGGTTGGGAATTGTAAAACACCTGGCCTGCAAATACCATTATGGTAACAACCAGAAGTAGCATTTATATCTGGATCTATAGAATTCAGCTAATGTGGCTGTCTCTCTCTCTATAATTTTTGTTATTGATCTGTGGTGTCTGAGCTTCCAAACCTTGGCCCAATGCTATGTGTTGCTACATGTGAGCATGTGACTGCTTAGCAGCTGTTGTGTTCCGTGTAGTGGTACATGCAAGTGTTCATCAGCTGTTGTGTTGTTCCATATAAAATGTTCCATATATCTGGGTCAAGTGGACGTAACAATTTCCTATGAGCAAGTGGGCATGTTGTTGGTGGGTAATTGATTAGAGAAATTAGACGTAGGCAGTCACAATGTTTTGGACATGTTATGAGAAGAAATAAATTGGAGAACTTGGTGACAATTGGCAACATTGAAGGGAAGAGAACAAAAGGAAGACAGAGAAGTAAATACCTGAATGGCTTGACCACATGGCATGGTCGAGACAGGAACACTGAGCTGATTCACAACTCTGGTGATCGAGTGAAATGGCGAATCATGACTGCCCATGCTTATCGGCATGACACATGATGGATGGATATTGATATTTATTTTTCCTATTTACTCCTTGTTGCTCTTTCTTAGTTATCCCTATTCCTACTACCCTGTTTTAATGTCTTTAGTTGTTATTATTCCTATCATTTTTCCATTTGATGTTGGTTCTATTATTATTGTTGGTATATATCTTGTCGAATTGGTTGGTATTTAGTATTCTATTATTTTGCTGGCATATGTTTTATTATTCTATTCTACCTTTGATGTTTATTTTTTCCTATTATTCTTTTCTTATTTTTATTAGAATGTCATGTTTCTGTCTCCAGATGATGCCCCAATTGAGTGTCAGTTTCTGTCTCCAGGTGATGCCCCAATTGATTGTTGTTTCTGTCTCCAAGTGATGCCCCAATTGAGTGTCATGTCTCTCTGTCTGCAGGTTATGCCACAATTGAGTGTCATGTCTCTCTGTCTCCAGTAATGCCCCAATTGAGTGTCATGTCTCTCTGTCTCCAGTAATGCCCCAATTGAGTGTCATGTCTCTATCTCCAGGTGATGCCCCAATTGAGTGTCATGTCTCTCTGTCTCCAGGTTATGCCCCAATTGAGTGTCATCCACACAGAAGTAGCCCAATGTGTCATGGACCTGGTGAAGACCCAGAAGGCCTACATGACTGAAGGTAGTCTGGCTCATGAGGCCAGGCAGAAGTCATCCGAAGCGGAGGATAAGTAAGTCTGTTCTGGTCACCGGATCATGAAATATGCTAAAGACATGGTCAGGCAGTTCATGTCATTGTCGCCTGTCATAACTTGTTGAAGACAAAATAGGCAGTTCATTTAATTAGATTAAGGGTCTCCACAGGTGCAGTGGTTAAGCCGCAGGTCTCGCACTACGAAGGTCACTACGCTAAAGACACTATTCCAGACTGACTTCTCACAGTGTGTTATAAAGATGTTTTTACACTATTTCCGTTTGTTCTTATTTTATATCTATATTTGACACCATTTAATTAATTAATTAATTTAGTTCTTAGGTTGGTGCATTTTTGATGCATTATGTTTGATTTTTGTGTTATAAAGATATTTGACACTGTTTCATTTGGCTCATAGATTATAGAGCTATTTGACACTGTTGCATTTGATTCTTAGGTTGTAAAGGTATATGACACCATTTCATTTGGTTTATATATTATACAGCTATTTGACACCATTTAATTTGGATATTAGGTTATCAAGAATTTTGACACTTTCACTTGGTTGTTGGGTTATAACGATTATTGGCACCATGTCACTAGGTTCACAGGTGATACAGATATTTGACACCATTTAATTTGGTTCTTAGGTTATAAAAACATTTAACTCTGTTTCACCTTGTTGTTGGGTTATAACGACTATTGACACTATGTCACTGGTAGTGACAGGTGATACAGATTTGATACCATCTCGTTTATTTGCTCATCCACAGATTAAAAAGAAAATCTACTGGTATATTCCAGTCACTGGCAAGTTTGCAGAAGTCGTGTGCTAAGGTAACCTGTTTCACATATGTGGTTGTTCTAACATGGAGGTTAAGGCAAATGACACATAACTAGTGCATACCTGATACCAGCAAGGTGGCAATACACCTGGTGCATTTAAGACACCTGCAGAATGCCTACATAATAGGTCGCTTTGGTCCACTAACTGTGCCCAGAACATAGATTTCTAATCGGAGCACCATTTTGTGTAACAGAAGTCTTCACTGTAACACTTCTTGCAAGACATCATGCTGAGGCTGACTCTCTGTGCTCAGCAGAGATGTTAACATTACAGATATAGTTGATGTTAACATTACAGATATAGTTGATGTTAACATTACAGATACAGTTGATGTTGATATTACAGATATAGTTGATGCTTGGTACAGATATAGTTGATGTTAACATTACAGGTATAGTTAATGTTGACATTACAGATATAGGTGATGTTAACATTACAGATATAGTTAATGCTAACATTATAGATATAATTGATGTTTGCTACAGATATAGTTGATGCATGCTACAGATATAGTTGATGCTAACATTACAGATATAGTTAATCTTAACATTATATATATAATTGATGTTTGCTACAGATATAATTGATGTTTGCTACAGATATAGTTGATGCATGCTACAGATATAGTTGTTGCTCTTGACCAACTGATTAATAAATGTGGATATTTCCTATTTTCATTAGTTGCGGGCACGGACTGAAGGCATTGAGGTGAAAGAGACGGCAGCTAGAAATGAGTACCTCTTGTCCCTGGCTGCGGCTAATGCTCACCAGATCCGCTACTACAGCACAGACCTGCCTGAGATCATGAAAGTATGTAGACATCATTGTCTGTGATTACATGACAGTGTGTGGGTGAGGACATGGCATTGTGTGGGTGAGGACATGACAGTGTGTGGGTGAGAACATGACATTGTGTGGGTGAGGACATGATTGTGTCGGTGAGGACATGACTTTGTTATTGCATGATATGAATGGATAAGTTATTTCTCATCTCTTTCTCAGCCATTTCTCATCCCTTTCTTAGCCATTTCTCATCTCTTTCTCAGCCATTTCTCATCCCTTTCTTAGCCATTTCTGATCTCTTTCTCAGCCATTTCTCACCTCTATCTTAGCCTTTTTTAATTCCTAACTCAACTCTTAGTAATTTTTCAGTCCTTTCTCAGCCATTTCACAATCATTTTTCAGCTATTTCTCAATAATTTTTCAGCTCATTCTCACCTCTTTTCATAGCCTTGCAAAGAGATACAACAAAGTAGACATTGTTGTTAAGATAGGTGTATTTTTACGGCAGTGGATTGGTGCAGTGAGCTTCACAACTTGCTGGTTCATTGCCTCAAGTAGACTATCAGTCATGTCTATTTCTCTGTACATCTGTTGTCATTATACGTTTCATTTTAGACAAGATAAAAATTGTTTTAAATAAAGAAATTGCACCCAGGTGTTAATTTGTGTATGTGTATTGCCCGACAGACACTTGATTGTGACGTCTATGAGAAGATTCAGGAGTCACTGACTGTGGCAGGTCAGGCGGCTGCAGAAATTGCTGAAAATGAGGCCACCTTTTTCCACAGTATTGCCATCGAAGCTGCCAAGGTATAATTTGTCACCAGATTGTCTGTCAAACACTTGTCTGTGTAGTACAGTGTTTGTTTGCAGTTTTTGCCAAATCTTCTATACATATATATATATATATCTCAACTCTTGTATGATTTCTGTGTAGTAAAGTTAACATTTATTTTGTATCCCTAAATCTCCTGTACAAGTGTATATCTCAATGTTGTATGATTTCTGTGTAGTAAAGTTAATATTTATATACTAAAATTTCCTTTACAAGTTTTTATCTCAATGTATGATTTCTGTGTAGTAAAGTTAACATGTATTTTTTATCCTTAAATCTCCTATACCAGTGTATATCTGAACTCTTGTATGATTTCTGTGTAGTAAAGTTAACATTTATTTTTTAATACTAAAATTTCCTATACAAGTTTATATCTTAATGTTGTATGATTTCTGTGTAAATATTTATTTTTTCATCCCTAAATTTCCTATACAAGTATATATCTCAATGGTTTATGGTTTCTGCGTGGTAAAGTTAACACCTGTTGTTTCTCCCCAGATCTGCAGAGAGTTCAGCCAGCAGTGCTACTTGTTCCAGAACCCAGTGTTCACCAACCTTGTGCAATATCAGTTTGAACCATGCCTCGGTGATACGGTAGGTGCAGCCTGATTGGTGGGTTTACCTGATTGGTGGGTTTACCTGATTGGTGGGATTACCCTGATTGGTGGGATATCCCTGATTGGTGGGTTTACCAGATTGGTGGGTTTATTTGATTAGTGGGTTTATTTGATTGGTGGGTTTACCTGATTGGTGAGTTTACCTGATTGGTGGGATTACCCTGATTGGTGGGTTTACCTGATTGGTGGGATTACCCTGATTGGTGGGTTTACCTGATTGATAGGTTTCATTTCATTGCTTTTTTGCAGGTAACTTTAATGGCAGATGCACTATTAAGTGCAGTAATTCACCCTCAGTGGTAGATTAACCCTTTATGGTATCACACCTTCAATGGTCCCTTCACCCATAAGTGGTAGATTCACTGCCATTGGTAGATTATCTTCCGTGGTATCACACTCTCAATGGTCCTTTCACCAAAAGTGGTGGTAGGTTCACCATCAGCATAGGTAGGTGGGACCCTAAGAGGTAGGTGCATCATGTAGTTGAATCTGTGGCGAAAGGGTTATGGACGCAATTTGTAATTTTCAAAACACAGCTGCAGGCGATTCGGCAACAGACGGCATTGTGGTGGTTTTCATACAATGGAATATGTGCCGGTTGTTCAGAAACCAATGACAAACTACTGAACGTAAACTTGCCAAGAAATCACAAATAGCCCAAAAATGCTGGGGTTGACTGTGACATCCTGAAAAGAATCTGCAACTTTATTTAAGATGTAGATTCCTGACTGTTTTGTGTCTTTCTGTCTTGTGCTTGCTGTGAACTCAAGCACAGTCCATCCACATGCTGCCACTCCTAGTAGTTGCCACCACTGGGGAGTGAACTGGACCGATGGTTGTGTGTGGATTAGCTTTCGCTATCTTTCTATTGTCTCTCACCATCAGGCGACCCACTCTGACTTCTGAGGTACTTGTAATTTACAACCCCAAGTTAGGGAAAAGAAGACAACATTTTAGTCCAGCTAACCCTTGTAGGGGTTGAACTTGCTTCTCGCCATCAGCATACCAGAAGTTTCAGAGCCAGTGTTCTTATCCATTCAGCCATGCTGATCTCCGGTTGTTTGATGGTAGTTGTGTCCCTGGTGTAATTTCCTGACTGTTGCAGTTCTGTGATGACATTTGTGTCCCTTGTATACCTTCCTGACTGTTGCAGTTATGTGATGACATTTGTGTCCCTGGTGTAACTTCCTGACTGTTACAGTTATGTGATGACATCTGTGTCCCTGATGTAACTTACTGACTGTTGCAGTTATGTGATGACATCTGTGTCCCTGGCATAACTTCCTGACTGTAGCAGTTATGTGATGACATCTGTGTCTTGACTGTTGCAATTATGTGATGGCATTTGTGTCCCCAGTGCAATAAACTTACCAGTGATCATAGTGCAGGGCCTGATCTGGAGAAGGAAGCCAGAAAATGGTCGACCAGAGTGGCCAAGGAAACCAGAGCCATCAGGGATTACTACAGACAGCTGACTGTCTTACAGAGTCTGAAGACTGGGGTAAGTTGGCTTAGTCTGTGGATGGATGAGTGCTGTGAAGTTGGATTACTCAGTGGATGGATGGCTGTCTTAAGTCAGAGGTAAATGAATTATTAAATGTATAGCCAACTGATTTAAAATCGGGGTAAGCTGGATTTGTCTGTGGTTAGAAAAGGCTGGGGTAAATATCAATAAATATGTGGCTGGCTTAAGGCTGGAGTAAATGGATTTATTGAGATGGATGGCTGTCTTAATGCTTGGATAAATGCTTTTGATTTTTGGCTGTCTTATGACTGAGGCAAATGGATTGTTCTTAAGATGGATGGCTATCTTAAAGCATTTTTAACTTCTGTGGAAAATATGGCTGTCTTATGAGCGTGGTAAATAGATTGCTTTTGAGATGGATAGCTGTCTTGGGTTACTTAGATGGTAACTTAGACTAATGTAAATGAATTAGTCAATGGATGAATGGCTGTGTGCAGAATCGGAGAAACTTTATTAGCCTATAAATGGATGGTAGAGTGTCTTTAAGCTGGATTAGTCTATGAATGACAGGATAGTTAGTTAGTCAGTCGCGGTTCCAACTTCACGGCAGCGGGTCATCCCATTATGCTCCATTCCTGTGCCAGTGAATATCACACAAAATGCTCCATACTGCCCAATATAAAAAATGGAAAAGACAGGAGTCTCAGCAAGCCAACAGCCCGCACAGGTAAACTGTGCATAATGCCGCAGCCAGAATGCCAACATAAAAGTCCTCCACGAAAATACAGTTCATCGTCGATGGAATCAGCAGTCACCAGAAAGACTTCATTGACCCAGGTTTTATCCCATATGGCTCTGTCTCTTTCTACAGAACAACCCGCCGAAAGCGTCACACAAAGCACAAACTTGTATCTCCAGCATTGACTCCCAGGAGTCTCCAGAAAAATGCACTCATGAACTGAAAAGGCGAACCAAGCCAATTCAGCAACAGCCGGCCGCCATAGTTCGAACATGCAGTTCACACTACAAACAACCACGGACAGATGTAAAAATATTCCACACGAAATTCTCAGCTCTAAGTTTTAACGTCACGCACTCAATCAGTAGCAGGGCGATGGAACCATGACAGGATACTTGTCAGCTAGTCTAATCTCTGGGAAGCTGTATTATCTGAATGGCTGTCTGTTTGCTGTCAGATCAGTGTCTAGTATCTGAAGCATTAGCTATGATCAACTAGATCCATCCATCATGTGCCATGCCGGTAAGCGTGGGCGGTCATGTTTTGCCATCTCACTCGATCACCAGAGTCATGGATCAGCTTCGTGTTTCTGTCTCGACCATGCCACGAGGCCAAGCCATCCAGGTATTTACTTCTCAGTCTTCCCCTTGGTCTCTTCCCTTCGATCTTGCCAGTTGTCACCAAGTTCTCTAATTCATTTCTTCTCATAACATGCCCAAAAAATTGTGACTGTCTACGTCTAATATCTCTAATCAGTTTACGATCTTCATTTGTTTCTTGAAGGACTTGGTCATTGGTTTTTCTGTCTGTCCATGGTACTCTTTGCATTTTCCTCAGAAACCACATTTCCACAGCCATCAGATGTTTTTCAGCTTGTCTGCACATTGTCCACGCTTCACATCCATACAAAAGTACAGGTTCTATATAGCACCTCAACATTCTTTTTCTCGTTCCAATTGATACCTTTTTATTGGTCAGTATGATTTTCATCTTGCAAAAGGCTACCTTTGCAATGGCCGAGGGGTTAGCAGCTTTCTCCGTTAACCCTGAATACTCTCATGGTTGACGTGAGCGCACGAGAGTTAGAAGTGGTTCGAGTCGCGCCAGTGACTTATGAGAGTATGGAGCCGGTCGCTGAGAAAGTCGTGGCATGCTGATGAGCGTAATCTAGCCTAGGAATCAACATACAGCTGAAAGATGCTGGTGTTGACAGCAATATCCTGAAACAGGATGGAAACGCGGGGGGGAAAAAAAAATAGAATTCCAGATTACAAGGAGAAAAATTGTTTTTAAATGGCACCAGTCCCTGGTGCAAAAATAAAATCTTATGTCGGCCTGCAAAAGTAAAAAGTTTGGGAAGCACTGTATTAGAGTACATGCATTGTGTTGACATTCTCATAATGTGATTTATGGGAGGAGACTGATGCACTTATGAAGATATATATGTGTGATCTATGAGAGGAGGCTGAGAACATTGGGGGTATAAGTGTGATTATGGAGATGAACATTTACGAGTCAAACAAACCATCATTTTGGTTTAGTCTATAGATGGTTGATTGTCTGCAGTAATGTGGTTTAGTCTATAGAAAGTCTTTCGGTCCAGAGATTGAAGTGCATCCTGCAAGATCAGTATTTGTTATCATTTAATGTCCTACTGCATGATGGAAGAGATTGTAAACTCACATGTGATGCATGTGTCCATCTCATAACAGTCATCCGATTCTGGAAACCCGGACCCAGTAGCCGATCCTGAGATCAAGCTGGAGGAAGTCAAGCAGAGCATCCGTAAAGCTGAAGTGAGTGTTGTCTTCTTCAGTTCTGGTTTTTAAGTTCTTGTTTCTCTGTGTTATGGTTCTTGTCATCTTCAGTTCTTGCTTTTAAATTATTGTTTCCCTGTGTTATGACTCTTGTCATCTTCAGTTCTTATTTTTGAATGAGGGGACGGAGCACGTATGGGAATGTCCTGAGTGCAGTGATGTTGGTTCCTAACTCAACTCAACTCTTGTTTTTAAGTTCTTGTTTCGCTGTATTATGGCCCTTATCTACTTGGTTCTTGCTTTTAAGGTTGTTTACCTTGCCTTTTGAGTTGTTGGTTCTTGAGTTCTTAATGCTGCTTGTGTTTTTGGTCCTTGAGTATGCAATGTGCATTTGTACATTGAAACACTCATTCATGTTCTCTCTCTCTCTCTCTCTCTCTCTCTCTCTCTCTCTCTCTCTCTCTCTCTCTCTCTCTCTCTCTCTCTCTCTCTCTCTCTCTCTCTCTCTCCCCCCCCCCCTTTCCCCACCTCAAGTTCTCTCTCTCTCTCTCTCTCTCTCTCTCTCTCTCTCTCTCTCTCTCTCTCTCTCTCCCTCTCCCCCCCCTTTCCCCACCTCAAGTTCTCTCTCTCTCTCTCTCTCTCTCTCTCTCTCTCTCTCTCTCTCTCTCTCTCTCTCTCTCTCTCTCTCTGTGTGTCTCTCTCTTCTTCTTTCCATCTCTTTCTTCTTTTGATTGTACCTCTTCCTTCCTTCCTGCTCACTTATTTTGTCTACTTTCTGTAGTATTGTATCCAGTCTAAATTACTGTACTCATTATAATGTATTATTCCATGGTGCAGACACATGGACAATACAGAAACATGGACTATACAGAAACATGGACTATACAGAAACATGGACAATACAGAAACATGGACAATACAGAAACATGGACAATACAGAAACATGGACAATACAGAAACATGGACAATACAGAAACAAAGTCAGGGCAGAATTGCAGCTTTCAAAATGTGGTTATATAAATAATTAGGCAGAATATCATGGAAGGAGAGGAAAGCAGACACAGTGTTACACAAACTGGGATTGAAGGAAGCATCACTGGATGAGAGGAAGGTCAGATAGTGAAGGTACTTTAGCCATATGAAGACATCACTGGGATGAGAGGAAGGTCAGATTGTGAAGGTACTTTGGCCATATGAAGACATCACTGGATGAGAGGAAGGTCAGATTGTGAAGGTACTTTGGCCATATGAAGACATCACTGAATGAGAGGAAGGTCAGATTGTGAAGGTACTTTGGCCATATGAAGACATCACTGGATGAGAGGAAGGTCAGATAGTGAAGGTACTTTAGCCATATGAAGAAACCCAGGACCTGGTTACAGGAGGTGCTGAGGGGAAGGTGGAAGGGAGGCATGGAAGAGGAAGACAGTGGTATTGAGAGGTGGACAACATGAACACAAGGGATGGAGGAAGCGCATCTGCATGCCCCATAGAGACAGGATGGGGAGTTGGAGGATCATAGCAGTTGACAGTACATGGGATAACTTTTTTTCAGGCACTATATGTCATGTTATATGTCGCACTCAGAAATGTCTATGTTTATTACAATACGTCATGTTATGTGTCGCACTCAGAAATGTCTATGTTTATTACAATACGTCATGTTATGTGTATCTCTCAGAGCTGTCTATGTTTATTACAATACGTCATGTTATGTGTCGCACTCAGAAATGTCTATGTTTATTACAATACGTCATGTTATGTGTATCTCTCAGAGCTGTCTATGTTTATTACAATACGTCATGTTATGTGTATCCCTCAGAGCTGTCTATGTTTATTACAATACGTCATGTTATGTGTATCCCTCAGAGCTGTCTATGTTTATTACAATACATCATGTTATGTGTATCCCTCAGAGCTGTCTATGTTTATTACAATACGTCATGTTATGTGTATCCCTCAGAGCTGTCTATGTTTATTACAATACGTCATGTTATGTGTATCCTCAGAGCTGTCTATGTTTATTACAATACATCATGTTATGTGTATCCCTCAGAGCTGTCTATGTTTATTACAATACGTCATGTTATGTGTATCCCTCAGAGCTGTCTATGTTTATTACAATACGTCATGTTATGTGTATCCCTCAGAGCTGTCTATGTTTATTACATTACGTCATATTATGTGTATCCCTCAGAGCTGTCTATGTTTATTACAATACATCATGTTATGTGTATCCCTCAGAGCTGTCTATGTTTATTACAATACGTCATGTTATGTGTATCCCTCAGAGCTGTCTATGTTTATTACAATACGTCATGTTATGTGTATCTCTCAGAGCTGTCTATGTTTATTACAATACGTCATGTTATGTGTATCCCTCAGAGCTGTCTATGTTTATTACAATACGTCATGTTATGTGTATCCCTCAGAGCTGTCTATGTTTATTACAATACGGCATGTTATGTGTATCCCTCAGAGCTGTCTATGTTTATTACAATACGCCATGTTATGTGTATCCCTCAGAGCTGTCTATGTTTATTATAATACGTCATGTTATGTGTATCCCTCAGAGCTGTCTATGTTTATTACAATACGGCATGTTATGTGTATCCCTCAGAGCTGTCTATGTTTATTACAATACGTCATGTTATGTGTATCTCTCAGAGCTGTCTATGTTTATTACAATACGTCATGTTATGTGTATCCCTCAGAGCTGTCTATGTTTATTACAATACGTCATGTTATGTGTATCTCTCAGAGCTGTCTATGTTTATTACAATACATCATGTTATGTGTATCCCTCAGAGCTGTCTATGTTTATTATAATACGTCATGTTATGTGTATCCCTCAGAGCTGTCTATGTTTATTACAATACGCCATGTTATGTGTATCCCTCAGAGCTGTCTATGTTTATTACAATACGCCATGTTATGTGTATCCCTCAGAGCTGTCTATGTTTATTACAATACGCCATGTTATGTGTATCCCTCAGAGCTGTCTATGTTTATTACAATACGTCATGTTATGTGTATCCCTCAGAGCTGTCTATGTTTATTACAATACGCCATGTTATGTGTATCCCTCAGAACTGTCTATGTTTATTACAATATGCCATGTTATGTGTATCCCTCAGAGCTGTCTATGTTTATTACAATACGTCATGTTATGTGTATCCCTCAGAGCTGTCTATGTTTATTAAAATACGTCATGTTATGTGTATCCCTCAGAGCTGTCTATGTTTATTACAATATGTCATGTTATGTGTATCCCTCAGAGCTGTCAATGTTTATTACAATACGTCATGTTATGTGTATCCCTCAGAGCTGTCTATGTTTATTACAATACGCCATGTTATGTCTATCCCTCAGAGCTGTCTATGTTTATTACATACATCATGTTATGTGTATCCCCCAGAGCTGTCTATGTTTATTACAATACATCATGTTATTGTATCCCTCAGAGCTGTCTATGTTTATTACAATACGTCATGTTATGTGTATCCCTCAGAGCTGTCTATGTTTATTACAATACGCCATGTTATGTGTATCCCTCAGAGCTGTCTATGTTTATTACAATACGTCATGTTATGTGTATCTCTCAGAGCTGTCTATGTTTATTACAATACGTCATGTTATGTGTATCCCTCAGAGCTGTCTATGTTTATTACAATACGCCATGTTATGTGTATCCCTCAGAGCTGTCTATGTTTATTACAATACGCCATGTTATGTGTATCCCTCAGAGCTGTCTATGTTTATTACAATACGTCATGTTATGTGTATCCCTCAGAGCTGTCTATGTTTATTACAATACGCCATGTTATGTGTATCCCTCAGAGCTGTCTATGTTTATTACAATGCATCATGTTATGTGTATCCCTCAGAGCTGTCTATGTTTATTACAATACATCATGTTATGTGTATCCCTCAGAGCTGTCTATGTTTATTACAATACGTCATGTTATGTGTATCCCTCAGAGCTGTCTATGTTATTACAATACGTCATGTTATGTGTATCCCTCAGAGCTGTCTATGTTTATTACAATACAGCATGTTATGTGTATCCCTCAGAGCTGTCTATGTTTATTACAATACGCCATGTTATGTGTATCCCTCAGAGCTGTCTATGTTTATTACAATACGTCATGTTATGTGTATCCCTCAGAGCTGTCTATGTTTATTACAATACGTCATGTTATGTGTATCCCTCAGAGCTGTCTATGTTTATTACAATACGTCATGTTATGTGTATCCCTCAGAGCTGCCTATGTTATTACAATACGTCATGTTATGTGTATCCCTCAGAGCTTTCTATGTTTATTACAATACGCCATGTTATGTGTATCCCTCAGAGCTGTCTATGTTTATTACAATACGCCATGTTATGTGTATCCCTCAGAGCTGTTTATGTTTATTACAATACGTCATGTTATGTGTATCCCTCAGAGTTGTCTATGTTTATTACAATACGCCATGTTATGTGTATCCCTCAGAGCTGTCTATGTTTATTACATTACGTCATGTTATGTGTATCCCTCAGAGCTGTCTATGTTTATTACAATACGCCATGTTATGTGTATCCCTCAGAGCTGTTTATGTTTATTACAATACGTCATGTTATGTGTATCCCTCAGAGCTGTCTATGTTTATTACATACGTCATGTTATGTGTATCCCTCAGAGCTGTCTATATTTATTACAATATGTCATGTTATGTGTATCCCTCAGAGCTGTCTATGTTTATTACATACGTCATGTTATGTGTATCCCTCAGAGCTGTCTATGTTTATTATAATACGTCATGTTATGTGTATCCCTCAGAGCTGTCTATGTTTATTACAATATGCCATGTTATGTGTATCCCTCAGAGCTGTCTATGTTTATTACAATACGCCATGTTATGTGTATCCCTCAGAGCTGTCTATGTTTATTACAATACGCCATGTTATGTGTATCCCTCAGAAACTGTCTATGTTTATTACGATATGCCATGTTATGTGTATCCCTCAGAGCTGTCTATGTTTATTACGATATGCCATGTTATGTGTATCCCTCAGAGCTGTCTATGTTTATTACAATACGCCATGTTATGTGTATCCCTCAGAGCTGTCTATGTTTATTACAATACGTCATGTTATGTGTATCCCTCAGAGCTGTCTATGTTTATTAAAATACGTCATGTTATGTGTATCCCTCAGAGCTGTCTATGTTTATTACAATATGTCATGTTATGTGTATCCCTCAGAGCTGTCAATGTTTATTACAATACGTCATGTTATGTGTATCCCTCAGAGCTGTCTATGTTTATTACAATACGCCATGTTATGTGTATCCCTCAGAGCTGTCTATGTTTATTACAATACATCATGTTATGTGTATCCCTTAGATCTGTCTATGTTTATTACAATACGTCATGTATGTGTATCCCTCAGAGCTGTCTATGTTTATTACAATACGTCATGTTATGTGTATCCCTCAGAGCTGTCTATGTTTATTACAATAACGCCATGTTATGTGTATCCCTCAGAGCTGTCTATGTTTATTACAATACGTCATGTTATGTGTATCCCTCAGAGCTGTCTATGTTTATTACAATACATCATGTTATGTGTATCCCTCAGAGCTGTCTATGTTATTACAATACATCATGTTCTGTGTATCCCTCAGAGCTGTCTAGTTTATTACAATACGTCATGTTATGTGTATCCCTCAGAGCTGTCTATGTTTTATTACAATACGTCATGTTATGTGTATCCCTCAGAGCTGTCTATGTTTATTAAAATACAGCATGTTATGTGTATCCCTCAGAGCTGTCTATGTTTATTACAATACGCCAGTTATGTGTATCCCTCAGAGCTGTCTATGTTTATTACAATAACGTCATGTTATGTGTATCCTCAAGCTGTCTATGTTTATTACAATACGTCATGTTATGTGTATCCCTCATAGCTGTCTATGTTTATTACAATACGTCATGTTATTGTATCCCCTCATAGCTGTCTATGTTTTATTACAATACGTCACTGTTATGTGTATCCCTCATTGCTGTCTATGTTTTATTACAATACATCATGTTATGTGTATCCCTCAGAGCTGTCTATGTTTATTAAAATACGTCCTGTTATGTGTATCCCTCATAGCTGGTCTATGTTTATTACCAATACGTCATGTATGATGTATCCCTCAGAGCTTTCTATGTTTATTACAATACGTCATGTTATGTGTATCCCTCAGAGCTGTCTATGTTTATTACAATACGTCATGTTATGTGTATCCCTCAGAGCTCTCTATGTTTATTACAATACATCATGTTATGTGTATCCCTCAGAGCTGTCTATGTTTATTACAATACGTCATGTTATGTGTATCCTTCAGAGCTGTCCTATGTTTATTACATTACGTCATGTTATGTGTATCCTCAGAGCTGCCTATGTTTATTACACTACGCCATGTTATGTGTATCCCTCAGGCTGTCTATGTTTATTACAATACGCCATGTTATGTGTATCCCTCAGAGCTGTCTATGTTTATTACAATACGTTCATGTTATGTGTATCCCTCAGAGCTGTTATGTTTATTACAATACGCCATGTTATGTGTATCCCTCAGAGCTGTCTATGTTTATTACAATACATCATGTTATGTGTATCCCTCAGAGCTGTCTATATTTATTACAATACGTCATGTTATGTGTAATCCCTCAGAGCTGTCTATGTTTATTACAATACATCATGTTATGTGTATCCCTCAGAGCTGCCTATGTTTAATTACAATACGCCATGTTATGTGTATCCCTCAGAGCTGTCTATGTTTATTACAATACGCCATGTTATGTGTATCCCTCAGAGCTGTCTATGTTTATTACAATACGTAATGTTATGTGTATCCCTCAGAGCTGTCTATGTTTATTACATACGTTGGCAATATTTTCAGACTGCTAAATTAAAAGCAGAGGCTCGCTAGAAGCTCTCGCCTGGGTGGGGTAGGTGGTGATTTATTCATCAGTCTCCTGATACAACTGTTGCTACTTATTTGTTTTGTATTGAGACAGAGATCGCACATGGACTGCAGAGAGTACTTTTGTGGTAGGTAAACTAGGCTGTACCTGAACAATAACAAGCACTTGGGAGGTCGAATTGAAACCCTGGAGATGTGATACCATAGTCTCCTGTTTTGTGGAAAAAAAACAGTCAAATATACAATCTTTGGGGAAACTGGAGTGAAAAGAGAGTTGATTTTGTTTTCTTCGCTCGCTGTGAACTCAAGCATAATCCACTCACATGCGTACAAAACTGATTTTTTTTGCTTGAGGTTAGCTTTCCTTATTACCAGTGTCCTGCCATCAGGCTAACTGACTCTGATTCTGAGGTACTTGTAATTTATGTCCCCAAGTCCAGGACAAGAGTCAGCATTTTAGTCCATCTGAAACCCACTGACCTTGGCATTAACACACTGAATGTTTAAGAATGAGTGCTTTTATCTATTCAGCCATGTTGATGTCCTCAGTGAGTTGATGAAAACAATAAAGAAGGGCACAAGTTTAATATTTTGACCCTAGTAAAAGACATAGCAGGCTTGTTAAAAACCTGACTGGAAGGAAGAGTTGAAGGCAGGCGGGCAAGAAGTAGACAGTGATTCAACTGGAAAGATAACAGCAAGAGGTGGATGAACAGCAGTTTGCTGGAGTATTCAACTAGGGTGAGAGAGAGTAGCAACATAAATCACATTGTTTTTTTTTATTAGAAGTATACATTGAAGCCTACACTCTTTCCCCATATATATGTGTTAATCATGCCCCATTATTTGCATGCCTCATTATGTTTTTTGTGTGGTCTGATGAAGGGTAATGTGTACCAGAATATCATTTATCTGCTTGTTGATTTGATAGGACCAGTAGCATACTTGTTGATATGTGTACTGTACTACCAGCCATGTTTATGTTTACAATGGCCAAAGGTAGCTTGGAACACTTTGATATAGGATATTGTGAATTAGTTTAGCCTGATTCAAAAGTAAGCGTTTGTGTAGTGGCAGTCACTGAAGACATTCATATAGGCTAGAATCTTGCTGCAGTGCCTTCATTATACAATTGTTTGTTTATATGTGCTTGTTTTATTAATGCCATACTGGTGAAACAAAATGGCATATAGTTTTGAAAGTTTTGTGTGAAAAGTAGAATCCAGACTCTGAAACATCAATGCCTATGTAGTTCTGTGTTAACAATATAACATAACACAAAGTAATGCAGTTTTACAGACTAATATTATGGAATTACCATGTCTTCTGTAAAGCTGCATTACTTTGTGTTACTTTATATTGTTTACATTTCCACAGCTTTACCACAGTTCCACTAATTTTATGCCCGTGTGTTCCCGTGAAATGATCCATTCATCATGTGCCATGTCAATAAGCATGGGCGGTCATGATTCGCCATTTCACTCAATTACCAGAGTCGTGGATCAGCTCAGTGTTCTTGTCTCGACCATACTGACACTATATAGCCTAGTTACATCACAACTGGGTATGTCTCATTCTTAAGAAATATGAAACCAGTATTGTCATGATTACTTTGCATCCATCGGTTAGTTCCCGGTTAACTGGTTACATAACAGTGATTTATGTGTCTGCAGTCAATGTTGATGAGTGGCTCAACCAGGCTCAGATGGAGTCCCTGGTGGCGGAGGAGAGTGGCCTTGCTAGGACCCCCAGCCAGGCCTCCCTGAGGACAGAAAGTTCCGGAGGGGTAAGGCTTTTGTTTGTATGCAATATGTCAGCATTACACTTGGACTATACTGGATTTTGATATCTCAAAGGTGTCATTTGAATATCACTGCGTTAATGATGACTTCAGTCCTCCATTACAAGCGGTGGTTGAATACTGTTGCACTTGAGTATGAAAGAGTTGAGACATGTAGCTAGAAACTGGTGTGAACTTTGGTCCTCTGTGTATTCACCCTCAGGGTGATGGACTTCTCCCATCTCTTCTTTCACAATCTGCATTGTCCCCATGGTTGTAGAACTCCCCTCTCAGGGCCCAGAACATGTTCTGGTTTTGGAAGAACTTCCCTTTCTCAGGGGAGCCAGAACCATTGTACTGGTTTGTAAGAATAGTAACTCCCTCTCTGGTCAAGGAACCATGTTCTGGTTGTAGACAATCCCCCTCTCTTGTCAAGGAACCATGTTCTCGGTTGTAGAACTCCCCTCTCTGGTCAAGGAACCAATTTTCTGGTTGTAGAACTACCCTCTTATGGTCCAAGGAACCATGTTCTGGTTGTAGAACTCCCCTCTCTGGTCAAGGAACCATGTTCTGGTTGTAGAACTCCCCTCTCTGGTCAAGGAACCATGTTCTGGTTGTAGAACTCCCCTCTCTGGTCAAGGAACCATGTTCTGGTTGTAGAACTCCCCTCTCTGGTCAAGGAACCATGTCCTGGTTGTAGAACTCCCCTCTCTGGGCAAGGAACCATGTCCTGGTTGTAGAACTCCCCTCCCTGGTCACGGAACCATGTCCTGGTTGTAGAACTCCCCTCTCTGGTCAAGGAACCATGTCCTGGTTGTAGAACTCCCCTCTCTGGGCAAGGAACCATGTCCTGGTTGTAGAACTCCCCTCTCTGGGCAAGGAACCATGTCCTGGTTGTAGAACTGCCCTCTCTGGGCCCAGAACCATGTCCTGGTTGTAGAACTGCCCTCTCTGGGCAAGGAACCATGTCCTGGTTGTAGAACTCCCCTCTCTGGGCCCAGAACCATGTCCTGGTTGTAGAACTCCCCTCTCTGGGCAAGGAACCATGTCCTGGTTGTAGAACTCCCCTCTCTGTCACGGAACCATGTCCTGGTTGTAGAACTCCCCTCTCTGGGCCCAGAACCATGTCCTGGTTGTAGAACTCCCCTCTCTGGGCTAAGGAACCATGTCCTGGTTGTAGAACTCCCCTCTCTGGTCACGGAACCATGTCCTGGTTGTAGAACTCCCCTCTCTGGTCACGGAACCATGTCCTGGTTGTAGAACCCCCCTCTCTGGTCATGGAACCATGTCCTGGTTGTAGAACTCCCCTCTCTGGGCCCAGAACCATGTTCTGGTTGTAGAACTCCCCTCTCTGGGCAAGGAACCATGTTCTGGTTGTAGAACTCCCCTCTCTGGTCACAGAATCATGTCCTGGTTGTAGAACTCCCCTCTCTGGTCACGGAACCATGTCCTGGTTGTAGAACTCCCCTCTCTGGTCAAGGAACCATGTCCTGGTTGTAGAACTCCCCTCTCTGGGCAAGGAACCATGTCCTGGTTGTAGAACTCCCCTCCCTGGTCACGGAACCATGTCCTGGTTGTAGAACTCCCCTCTCTGGTCAAGGAACCATGTCCTGGTTGTAGAACTCCCCTCTCTGGGCAAGGAACCATGTCCTGGTTGTAGAACTCCCCTCTCTGGGCAAGGAACCATGTCCTGGTTGTAGAACTCCCCTCTCTGGTCACGGAACCATGTCCTGGTTGTAGAACTCCCCTCTCTGGGCCCAGAACCATGTCCTGGTTGTAGAACTCCCCTCTCTGGGCAAGGAACCATGTCCTGGTTGTAGAACTCCCCTCTCTGGTCACGGAACCATGTCCTGGTTGTAGAACTCCCCTCTCTGGTCACGGAACCATGTCCTGGTTGTAGAACTCCCCTCTCTGGGCAAGGAACCATGTTCTGGTTGTAGAACTCCCCTCTCTGGTCACAGAATCATGTCCTGGTTGTAGAACCCCCCTCTCTGGTCATGGAACCATGTCCTGGTTGTAGAACTCCCCTCTCTGGGCCCAGAACCATGTCCTGGTTGTAGAACTCCCCTCTCTGGTCACGGAACCATGTCCTGGTGTAGAACTCCCCTCTCTGGTCACGGAACCATGTCCTGGTGTAGAACTCCTCTCTCTGGGCATGGAACCATGTTCTGGTTGTAGAACTCCCCTCTCTGGGCAAGGAACCATGTTCTGGTTGTAGAACTCCCCTCTCTGGTCACAGAATCATGTCCTGGTTGTAGAAACCCCCTCTCTGGTCACGGAACCATGTCCTGGTTGTAGAACTCCCCTCTCTGGTCAAGGAACCATGTCCTGGTTGTAGAACTCCCCTCTCTGGTCAAGGAACCATGTTCTGGTTGTAGAACTCCCCTCTCTGGGCAAGGAACCATGTCCTGGTTGTAGAACTTCCCTCTCTGGTCACGGAACCATGTCCTGGTTGTAGAACTCCCCTCTCTGGTCAAGGAACCATGTCCTGGTTGTAGAACTCCCCTCTCTGGGCCCAGAACCGTGTCCTGGTTGTAGAACTCCCCTCTCTGGGCAAGGAACCATGTCCTGGTTGTAGAACTCCCCTCTCTGGGCAAGGAACCATGTCCTGGTTGTAGAACTCCCCTCTCTGGACAAGGAGCCATGTCCTGGTTGTAGAACTCCCCTCTCTGGGCCCAGAACCATGTCCTGGTTGTAGAACTCCCCTCTCTGGGCAAGGAACCATGTCCTGGTTGTAGAACTCCCCTCTCTGGACAAGGAACCATGTCCTGGTTGTAGAACTGCCCTCTCTGGTCAAGGAACCATTTCCTGGTTGTAGGACTCCCCTCTATGGGCAAGGAACCATGTCCTGGTTGTAGAACTCCCCTCTCTGGTCAAGGAACCATGTCCTGGTTGTAGAACTACTCTCTCTGGGCAAGAAACCATGTCCTGGTTGTAGGACTCCCCTCTCTGGTCAAGGAACCATGTCCTGGTTGTAGAACTGCCCTCTCTGGTCAAAGAACCATGTCCTTGGTTGTAGAACTCCCCTCTCTGGTCAAGGAACCATGTCCTGGTTGTATAACTCCCCTCTCTGGTCAAGGAACCATGTCCTGGTTGTAGAACTCCCCTCTCAGGTCAAGGAACCACGTCCTGGTTGTAGAACTCTCCTCTCTGGACACAGAACCATGTCCTGGTTGTAGAACTCCCCTCTCTGGTCAAGGAACCATGTCCTGGTTGTAGAACTCCCCTCTCTGGTCAAGGAACCATGTCCTGGTTGTAGAACTCCCCTCTCTGGTCAAAGAACCATGTCCTGGTTGTAGAACTCCCCTCTCTGGGCAAGGAACCATGTCCTGGTTGTAGAACTGCCCTCTCTCGGCAAGGAACCATGTCCTGGTTGTAGAACTCCCCTCTCTGGGCAAGGAACCATGTCCTGGTTGTAGAACTCCCCTCTCTGATCAAGGAACCATGTCCTGGTTGTAGAACCCCCCTCTCTGGTCAAGGAACCATGTCCTGGTTGTAGAACTCCCCTCTCTGGGCCCAGAACCATGTCCTGGTTGTAGAACTCCCCTCTCTGGTCAAGGAACCATGTCCTGGTTGTAGAACTCCCCTCTCTGGTCAAAGAACCATGTCCTGGTTGTAGAACTCCCCTCTCTGGTCAAGGAACCATGTCCTGGTTGTAGAACTCCCCTCTCTGGGCAAGGAACCATGTCCTGGTTGTAGAACTGGCCTCTCTGGTCAAGGAACCATGTCCTGGTTGTAGAACTCCCCTCTTTGGGTCCAGAACCATGTCCTGGTTGTAGAACTCCCCTCTCTGGACACAGAACCATGTCTTCAGTTCAGTTATAAATTCCTGATCATTAGAAAATGATGTCCATGAAGTTTCATGTTTGGAAACACTTAGCACTGAGTGGCTTCTTCTCGATTTCAAACAAGAAGAATCCACTTTGTGGATGTCATTTTTACTAAATACCAGAACTTTATAAGTGAGCTGACATATGGTTCTGGCCCAGATGGTGGAGTTCTACACTCAGGACATCAGATTGGTTAAAAGGAAAATGAAAAAAAAATTATTTTCAAAGGGTTAAGAATTGGGCACGCAGGCCCTTCTGACATTCTACCCTAGTTATCTCTCTGCTTTCATACAATTTTTAATTCATATATCATTTATGAAGCTAAACTTAGATGACAACAATAGGAACACAATACATTATAAATAATGGAAAATGTGCAATAAACAATAATACATGCTTCACTAAAACTAAGCTTTTTATTTTGTCTTGAGGTGTGAATATGTAGAGATGGACTAAAGTTTGTCCCATAATGTCCAGGTTTTTGTCTTGAGGTGTGAATATGTAGAGATTTACTAAAGTTTGTCCCATAATGTCCAGGTTTTTGTCTTGAGGTGTGAATATGTAGAGATATACTAAAGTTTGTCCCATAATGTCCAGGTTTTTGTCTTGAGGAGTGAATATGTAGAGATTTACTAAAGTTTGTCCCATAATGTCCAGGTTTTTGTCTTGGGGTGTGAATATGTAGAGATTTACTAAAGTTTGTCCCATAATGTCCAGGTTTTTGTCTTGAGGTGTGAATATGTAGAAATGGGCTAAATTTCATGCCAATATCCAGGTATTTGTCTTGACTGCTTCATACCAAAGTGCAAAACTTTTCAGCCATCCTTTGTAAGCAATAGGAAGATAGATGAAATGTCCACCTCTCTTTCCCCAAACTCATTTCTGTACTTGTGTAACCCATATACTTTAAGGTAATTCTATAAGATAATTTTATGTTATTCATTAACAATAATTCAGTGTTTCTTCTCATTAATTTTTTGTTAAAGGGAATTATTACATTTGCTTCTTAATTGTTTCATACATTAAATTAATTTTTCTCTTCATTATATTGTCCTGTAAGGAATAACATTGTAATAAATACTATATCCATTAATTTCATTATAGCATCCCACTGGGTAATAACATTGTAATAGTTACTATATCCTTCACTGCCATTATATTCTTCTCTTCATTATATTATCCTGTAAGGAATAACATTGTAATAAGTACTACATACATCAATATTAATATACTTTCTCTATATTTTCAGCAAAGTGGTAACGATGACCATGAGCCCACCTACACCCACTATGATGATGACGATGATTTCATTGATGACACATTCATCACCACAAGTTCTCGGACTGGGCGGGTTTACCCGGTCATATGTAGTGCGCTGTATGACTTCCAGGTATGTTGAAATCACCTGTGCTTCAGGAATACTTTAGAATTTAGTCTACAGTTTCTTGGGTATATAAGTCATATCTTGAATGAGTAACGTTGTTGTGGAAATATGACTGAATTTTCTGTGCAGTGTGGCTGAATAAAGATGGCAGCAGAAATATGAGTGAATTCATTGTGCAGTTTGCCTGAATAAATTTGCAGAATTATGATTGAATTCGGCCTGCAGTTCAGCTGAATATTGTTGCTGCAGAATTATAATTGAAGTCAACTTGCAGTTTGGCTGAATAAAGTCTATCTGTAGTGACTTGACTTAATCCACACTTACAGTTAAGCATAGAGATGTGTACTGAAGCCAGAAGTGTTATCTTGGTTGCATCATAGCAATTTTGTCTAGTGTACCTTTTATGTTGTCTGTCAGTTGTTTTCTTGGTCTTCCTGTGGCTCTGTATGCAGGTGTGTTTTTGTTGCATCTTTTACCAGCAGCTGATCAAGTTTCATTCTCATGAGATATCCACACAACTTGATTTGTTGTCTCTCGATGAAATAAGTGTGTGATATTACACCTGTCATACTATTGATGCTGCTGTTCCACATTCTATCTATTTTGAGAATGGAGGTGGAGGCAGTCACTGCAGCATTTTGCTGACTGGAGGACAAACAGTACACACATGTCATGATTGTAACAAACTCACAGAGCATGCCGACCAGAGTGAAGATAGGCATGCCTGGTGCAGAGTGGCAGGCTTGAGTTCAAACATCACAGTTAGGGAGCATCTGCTGGATCTTCCCCCCAGGGTCTATAAATAGTCAAAGACAATTGTCTATCACAGCTGCATGGATAGCACATTACTTACAGGTGGTATTTAAGGCATTGATTTACAGGAGTTTCTGAGCGAGAGAGAGAGAGGAGAAAGAGAGAGAGAGAGAAAGAAAGAAAGAAAGAGAAATATAAGTGCTAAATTATGAGACTATATGGTAGAATTACCAGTTCCTATTCCTCAGTGAAAACTCTGGTAGTAATGTGTGGAGTTGGTAGTTCACCTCTGGTAGTGTTTTGCTAATCACAAGAAGTCCTTCCTCAGCCAAAGATTTGTTCCTGGGCTTTGAGGCTGCTGACTGTTGAGCTGCAGTTGTTGTGTCTGAGAGGTGCTAGTATTTTTATGTTGACTGAGGATGTTGAATTGTTGCTTTGTCATTCCCAGGCCAGCAACTATGATGAGATGACCATCAAGGCTGGAGAGGAGCTGGAGCTGGTTGCAGACGGGGATGGCGAGGGATGGGTCAAGGTCAGGGATTGATTCTTTTATTTTTAGCTGCAAGCAACTTTGTTAGATATCCTATCTTTGTTAGACAAAGAAATCCCTAGAAGTCTTACAGATGTGGTTTTATAGAAGAATGCTGAACATTCATTGGACAGCTAAAATGAGAAATCTGGACATTTTAGGGGAGCTAAGTCGCAAAGACAACTTACCATACACATTAGAAAGAGGCAGCTGTCATTTTTTGGCCACATGAGAAGACAACTGAAACTTGTGACAACCAGACAGATTTGTATAAAGATAGATAGGGGAAGACAATGAGAGAAAATTCTTGACTGTCTTGTGTCAAGGGATGGAAGGGACCCAACACATGAATGTGTTGTATGTTGCCGTCAGAGATCGCAGTTTGTGGAGAAGCATGATCACCTATGCCAGTCGTCAAGGCACTTGACAATGATCATCTTTGTTGTTTCATAAACTGCAGCAGAAATGCTGCTGATGGAACAATATAGAGAAACACAAAACTCTCAGATGCAAAGTCAGATGTCACAACATTGAAGAGCAAAAACATTGGAACAAAATAGCAGACATATGAACAGGATTTCATGGACAGTGACAGAAATCTTCAGCCTGTTATAGGCATAATCTTTGATGATTTTAGGAGATTTTAATGGTGGCATTAAGTCTTATTGATTTCAGCAGATTCTAGTGGTGGCATTGATACAATTGATTACAGCAAATTTTAGTGGTAGCATACGTTTTTATTGATTACAGCAAATTTTAGTGGTAGTATTAAGTTTTTATTGATTACAGCAAATTTTAGTGGTGGCATTAAGTTTTTATTTATTACAGCAAATTTTAGTATTAAATTGTTGATTACAGAAAATTTTAGTGGTGGCATTAAGTCTTTATTGATTTCAGCAGATTTTAGTGGTGGCATTAAGTTTTTATTGATTACAGCAAATTGTAGTAGTGGCATTAAGACTTTATTGATTATAGCAAATTTTAGTGGTTGCATTACGTTTTTATTGATTACAGCAAATTGTTTTGATTGTTGATTTTTATAGAACGTTCCATTGTTGATTTTGATAGAACTTTTCATTGCTGATTATAACTTTTCATTGTTGGTTTTATTATAACTCTTTATTATTGATTTCTATAGAACATTTCATTGTTGATTTTGGTAGGACTATACTTTGTTGAGTTTGATATAACTTTAATTTGTAGTTTTGATGTTTATTGTTAATTATGGTAAGACTTGTGATAGTTGATTGTGATCAGATTTGCCAATGCTCTTTCATCAGGCAAAGAATCTGCTTGGGCAGGAAGGCTATATACCAGAAACTTACGTCAACTTGGGCGGACAGTCAGACACACCTGCCTCGCTTGAAGTCGAAGCCATGAATGCTATCAATGAAACCATCAGTGAAAGTGTTACACCAACAGCAGCAGCAGCATCACCGCAACAACGACAGCAACCACAGCCGACGGCACGGGCTTCCAGCCCTGACCTTCAGTCCCCAACATCTGGGGACTTGCAGCAAGACACGGCTTCGTCTTACTCATCTGGTGACCTTGAGGTGCAGCAGACAACAGAGGTCATGGCCACGGGAAAGCAGCCTTTGCCAGCTACAGTGGTTACCAGCACAGGTGAGAGTGTGTCGCCAGTTTGCTACAACATCCAGTATTCTCATTTGCTGTAGGTTTCTCTCTCTTTCTCTCTCTCTCCCTCTTTCTCTCTCTCTGTCTCTGTCTCTCTCTCTCTCTCTCTCTCTCTCTCTCTCTCTCTCTCTCTCTCTCTCTCTCTCTCTCTCTCTCTCTCTCTCTCTCTCTCTCTCTCTCTCTCTCTCTCTGTCTGTCTGTCTGTTGCATGTGTGCATATGAGAGAGAGAGAGAGAAAAGAAAGAGAGAGAGAGAAAAAGAAAGAAAGAAAGAGAGAGAAAGGGTGCTCACATACATGTGTGTCACAGTAAAGTATTAACATACAATATTTCATGACTCTGGCAGATGAGAAAGATTGAAGAAAGCTAATGTACTTCTCCATCCCAGAGTGATGTAAAGTGAATTAAAGAACCCTTCTCCACACATAGAAGTCTATTTTGTTGATGATGCCAGCTCCCATATTATAACAGCCCAACTGGCATGTGATTGGAGATATGCTCAGTAACCTGGCGACTGCCTGTACTTTCCAGATGATTTTTTTAAAAACCCATGTTAGGTGTGGCCAATTTTAAAAATGTTTCCCATAATGCAAGTTTGAACCATGACCTCCACATTGACAGGCAAGTGTTTAGCCACTATACCACCACAGTTCCCTAGGGTAGAACAGCAACAGCCCACAATGCTTCGTTCCTATGCC